>PVLD010032403.1:0-14673 GCA_004027595.1 Dinomys branickii
AAAAAAAAAAAAAAAAAAAAAAAAAAAAAAAAAAAAAAAAAAAAAAAAAAAAAAAAAAAAAAAAAAAAAAAAAAAAAAAAAAAAAAAAAAAAAAAAAAAAAAAAAAAAAAAAAAAAAAAAAAAAAATAAACACACACACAAAAAACACAATACCATCCACAACTAACAAATACAAAAACTTTGGGCTGGGGATATAGCTCAATGGAATAAGTGCCTGCCTAGGAAGCGCAGGGTCCTGAGTTCGATCCCCAGTACCGCAAAAAAAAAAAAAATACAAAAACTTCAAGGAAACTCTTTACAAATATAACAGCAATACTAAATACAAGATCAATTTTCATTACTGAAAAAACACTGAAAACATACAAACAAAACACACAATGTTCCAATTGATTAACAAACTGTTTAAGGCTCATGTACCATATACAATGTTATGGTCTGATTAACGGTCATCATCAGTTTATTTTGTGTTTAGGATATTATACGGCTCATACATTTTTACTCCATGAGCATGGTGACCATGTCGCTCACCTAGACGAAGACTGCTATAATCTAAATAACATGATCTGAGCTCATCTAAAAAGCATTTTTACTACTGACAAGTGTATTTAGATTGCACTTGCTTAAAATTTCCATTTTTCCCTTGTGTAATACTTCATGCAAAAGAGGAAATGTCATCACTGAGCTTCTGACTCGGGAAAGAGGGAGTATTTTTTGTAAAGCACAATGTGTCCCTGATGTGAATTACTCCATGATGTAAGAATAGCTCCTTTCCGGCTGTGATTTGCCCTGAGTGATGCCATCTTGTAAAACAGAAGCTTGACGCCTACTGCCTACAAATGCAGAGGCAGGCGGAGGGTCTTGGTAACACATTTGTGGAAGTAGACAGTCACCACACATTGGACATGACAGATTTATCAATAAAAACAATTACCAGCTGAACAATTACAATCATCAGATGAAAGCTAAAGAATTAATCTTGTTAAGTGTAAAAATTACTACCTGTAAACTTGCCAACTTTTCCAGCGTACATAGAAACATGACATATCTAAATTACCTCAGGAAAAAAAAATTCTAGGGGATTATAGGACCCACTAGGTTAACCAATGGGTACAATGCTCTCACCTAGATCATATAAAAGGAGTAACACCAAACATGAAGTGTGCTGGTGCCACAGTTATCAGACCACCTGGCAAAAAGCAGGGAGCGCCAGGCCACACACTCCTACTGTCTGTCCACTGGCCTTCCCTCAGAATCTTCTCCCTGTGTGACTGTGCTGTTGAACAGCCTGCCATCGGACTCAGGCTTGAAAACCAGCTCTGTTCTCCCTCTCCATAAGTCTACAGCCTCCTGGAAGAAGTCCTGCCTGATCCTTCATGGTATTTCTTCATGTGTGGTGACTTCTCAGAGTTCTATAGACTCTCTGCCTTGGCTATCAGCTCTTCTTCAAATTTTTGCAACCACTGTTCACCTTTCTTAGCCATTCTCTAATAACTTATATATCATTTTTTTAAATGTAATGTGTGACTTAATTGGTATTGATCTTGTAAAGACTGAAATGACAGACCAGGCAAGGTGGTGCACACCTGTAATCCTAGTACACAGGAGGCTGAGGCAGGAGGATCTCTGAGAGTTTGAGGTCAACCTGGGCTACCTAGTGACTTAAGAACCAGTCTGAACTATATAGCAAGACTCTGTATAAAAAAAAAAATTGAAATAACAGAATCCGTGATTACCTGGCCAACTGACTAATGAGCAACTGTTGAGTGCTTGTCTTTATAAAGCCAAGGAAATAGATACACCTCAGGAATTTACTCTGCTTTAATTTATAATAAATTATAGCATTGTAGTGGCATGGCTTGCTCATGACAATTGGCACTGTTAACAGAAATTCATTTCTTCAAGAAGGAACCCAGTGAGTAGAAGACCATGGCAAAGAACTGGAAATATACAGTTTTTCAAGGAAATTAAAATGTTTGATAATATAAATAAAATTCAGTAACCTTGCTAAACATCATAAAAAACAAAGGTTTATTCTCACAATCTAAATCCTAACACCACACAATAAACCATACTCTTTAGGGTGACCCCTAAATAGGGTACTGGGTTGAGGGACACCTGCAATCCATACAGGTCAAGAACTAAACTTGTAAAGCTGGCCAGGAACACCATAAGAGGTCTCATCTGTCATAAGAAATTGGTTCACAAGAATTACATACCATACTATAACAGTGGTAAAAATTGACATTCGGGGCACATAGATACTATTACTCACATCTCATGTGAACTGTTGAATTATATTACACCACAAAATTATTCAAGTAGAAAAAAACTCAATAAATATTAGCTCTACAAAAAGGCCCAAACCAAAAATGAAAGTACAGACCTTAAATGCTACGCACCTTTGAAAACCCGTGGTGTCCTATAACACAAAAGTCTTCTTAAAAGCATCAATAACAGGCCCAAAATTTAATTTAAAAGGTTCTAATAATATAACCCTATTAAAACATAAATACCAAAAGTGGTATCTATAATATTGTTAAAAAATTCTGTCACAAATGAATCAAAATAGACACAGGACAAACAACTAGTGCTAAAACGTTGAAACAATATAAATCTACAGATAATATAACAAGAGACTGCATAACGAACAACCACCTGTGACCTCAGGACCCTCGTTCCTTGTGGAAAGAACTATAATATAATACTAGTGATTATAACTGAAACTAATAAGTTAAAATTGTATAAATACATTTTATACCATATTAAAAGATAAAATATATAGCAGCACAAAATTGCAAAAGTATGAGACAAACTTCATATAAAATAAAGCCACTAATGTTGATAGACTAGTATACTGTGGAACACAAGGATGAGTAATTAGGCCATAAATGGCTCTAAAATAAAGTGCATTTTCTCCTTAACAAAAAACACAAATTTAAATCATGAACTACCCAATCTCACAACTATCGGAGGAGACTGGAAAACACAAAGCTCGAAGATAAATGTTTACTACAATTGCACTAAATACTCAGATACTACATGAACCATAGACCTTCTAGATGTTTACCATTTGGAGATTATATATAATTCCACTTTTATTTATATATAATTCCACTTTTAAAAATACATCATTGAGGGCCAGGGACATAGCTCAGCAGCACAAGTGCCTGCCTGGCAAGTTCAAGATTTTGAATTCAATTCCTGGTACTAATAAAAACACAAAAGAAAACACAGAAACCATCATGGACACTTTATCTCACCATAACAGTGTGACAAATAGTGATAATAAGTATCAAATTTCAACAAAGTAAAAACATTTATGTACATGTAGACACTAGATAAATAAAAACATGGTACAGCCATAGTCTCACTAGGTTGTTACATACTTAAAGATATTAACCCCAACATAGATCACTAACTCATAAACATAACTATTTCTATGTATGTTAAAAATAATTAAAATCTTTACACAGATAAAAAATCAGAAATCAAACAATAAGATATATTACAATCATAGCTCAAGATCAAATACTGAAAATGTTATAAATTCAAAATATGTATAATTAGAAAATGTTTCCAAAATTATATAAAATAAGACTCTTACCTATCTTCATATACTAAGAAAACATCATACAGGGATCTGCCTAAGTCATGACATGAAAAATGTATTGTTGAATCAACACAACACACACAACCATTTTTATTAAAGCAAAGAAACAAAAAACTACGAACAACACCTAAAACCTTCCACAAACAATTAAGAAATATAAACATTAAACTCACCAAACATACAATGACATTAATAAATAAAAAGTTGATTTTACCAGCAAAAAAATTTAAAAGATGCACAAAAATACACATTCCAATTAAATGACAAATCTCTCCAAACCCATAATCATACACAGGCTGACCAATTGTCATCATCAGCTTGTTATACGTTGAAACTATTACCCCAAGCACCCAGGTACCACCTAGATCAAGGCTGATTGGTGCATCACCAAACAACAACTTATCTAAACAATTGCTATCTTTGTTAACAATTTTATTTATATTCCACTTGTCTAAAACTTATACCGTAACACTTGATACAAAGGAGACAGTGTGGCCTCTGGGCTCCAAACTCAAGAATGAGGGTGTTTTCTGTGCAGAGCAGGCTGCACCTTGCTGTGACTTACTCCATATCAGATGGTACAGAGCTGTAGTTCTGAGGTTGTTCTTTGCTTTCAGCGGTTCCATTTTATTGAAGAGCAGCTTGGTGCATTTTGAATGCAAATGCAGAGGTGAAATTACTTGGTCACCCATCTGCACAAATAGATAACCATCAGATACTGAACACACCAAACTTACCAAAGAACAACTCTTAACTACATAGCACAGTCACGAGATATACACTAATAAATTAACTTTGCTAATAAATATTTGTTACCTGTGAACTTTGTCAAATTAAATCCAGGGCACATGGACACATTATAGGTATAAGTTACATCAGAAAAAGAAAACAGGTCCAAGAGTTGATCAGACATACAAGACCAACAAATGCACGGCACTCTTACCTTGATTATATAAAAGGCAAGACACTCAAAATTGAAGGGTGGCAGCCCCATGCTCATCTAACTTCCTGGTAAATCCATCATGAGATGTACAGGCAGTGATTTAATGCTTTCTGCCTGCACCTTCAGCTCAACCTGATCTCCTGCTTGACTGGGCCCATAGGAGGTGCCTATCATACAGACTTGGCCAGGAACCAATTCTGTGTTGTCCAAAACTATAGGGCTCCCTGGAAGAAGGTCTGTCCACCTGAGGTGACTTCTCACATCTCTGTATGTTCTCCAAATCCTCTGCTTCAAATCTTTCAACCACTGTTAACATTTTCTTACCCTTCTCTAACCTATGTGTTTCTGTGTGAATTGCAATGGATCTGTGTGTTATAAATTTTAGTAATTAAGATTGGAGTAAAAGAATCTATGATGAGTTGGCTCAGTGGCTGTAAGTGAAGCATGAATTCTTGGGCTGAAAAGGCTTTTACAATTGATGTACTGTGTGAAAGTATTGTTATTCAATAAATTCTAACTTTGTGAAAAAAAGGATAGCAAATTCAAAATATATGTAATTAATGAATGCTTTTGTTATTACAATAAATCAAAACATCTAATCTCATATGCTCAAAAAATGTCATATAAGGATCCACTAAATTCTGACATTACAAATCCAAATCTAATGAATCAAACAAAATACCTAAGCACACTGTTAAACAGACATCATTAAATAAGATGCCATACATTCCACAATTAAATGATAGGTTAAATTTGAAAATTACTAATGTTGCTTAAATCACCATATTACACTGCTTATTAAACTGGTCTACATGTAATAGTAGATATAAGCATCTTATGCTAATCATAAAGAAAAGTAATGTATGTATTGTATATGTGTATCGAACTACCACAGAACACCTGATAAATGTGTACAAATATGTGAATTCAATTGCTACAAACACAGTGAAATATAATCGAGAAAAAATAACTTTGAAAAATGACAATTAAGTTTACAAAAACTCATTAGAAGTACTTTGATATGATAAAGTGATATAATTGAATGGATATGATTAACTGAATCTAAGTCAATGTGAGCTCTTGGAGTAAGCTTCCTGCTGTGGCAGCACGGGTCATTTATTTACTTATAATCTATACCAGCACCAATGCTATCTAAAATATTCTTTCTAGCCTCGGTTTCCCCACACTCCCATTTCTAGTATCATGTGGGTGAGCAGAATAGCATTAGCATCTGCAGTGAGACTGAATCGAAATCAGTGGGTCACTAACTGCAACACCTGGATCATACTTGCACCCTCTCTTCATATTTTCACCTCTTCCTACCTTCACTGATACAGATAATAATACTACCTACTCCAAAAAGTTATTTCATGGATTGGGTTTGGCTAACCCAGACCTGGACTCATACTAACAAAGCAGTAATATTAGTGAAAAACCAATAAAGTGAGCATGAACTCAGGCATTTCCTACTCTGTGAGGGAGAACTGAGCTTAGATGTCACTTTCTCACCGGAACATTTGTGGATGTATCCTCCATCCCAGTGTGGCTTAGCTATTGCTTTATCAGCATTTTTAATGCTCTGTAACTAGTCTATCAAAACGTTGATTACATTGTACCTTAATGAATAGTTAAATTTCTATGTATGTTTCAACACACCACACAGGCATTAGTCTGGTCCACTGGATAAAGTGTGCGGTGTAGCATTTCTTCAGAACTATTCTTCACTTAAAGTGGAACGACATTCACTTCAAACTTCACCTGCTTCTTACCTCTACCAGCACTCTGCACGCAGCTTACTTAGCTTTGACGAGTTCCCTTTCACAGATTATGTTACTCATGTGAGCCTAAGCCTCTCATAGTGGAGATTTCACCTAGAAATAAGCAGTAAGAAGAAGTTTAGTAAAATCAGTTCTACTCAGAAAAATAACACACAAATAGTGCAGATAACATTGATCATGTGCGAATCATATAGTCTTCATTTGAAAGTCATTTCTATTGAAAGTGAAAATATTTTTAATTTGACTTATACCCTTCTTTGCTTTACCATGAAAACTCTTTCTGGAGCATTGTCTAACTGTACAAAACTTGCATTGCTACCCTATGTCCATATTTTCTTATATCTTATCTTTCCCACTAAATAGCAGTTCTTGTAAAACAGGTACAAATAGTCTTTTTTAAAAATTCCCCACAGACTTAAAACAGTACCGATTTACTATTACACACAGCTAATAAATATGAAAGGACTGATGTCTATTTTCATGTTTCACAAATGTCTTATATTTTAATTTTTATAAAACAGGCTATTAACCAGTCGATGCGGCAGATGGAACCGGCGCAGTCACTCTCACGTTTCACTGGGCTGGTGAGGGCAGTGAAGTGTGAGGATATAGAGGTACCTATTTCCAGTGTCCTTATTCCACTTATATCCTATTCAGTTGGTAAATCTCCTATCTAAGCACACAATGGCATTTTAAGTCAGGGTTTCCCATAGGAAGAATTATGCGTTCAAGAGAGGAGAGAAAAAAAAATCATCATGGCCTGCCAAGCAGGATGTCACGTACACTTGATTGGCCACATCGTCAGGGTTCATTTCCATTAAGCTTTCTGTCAGTTCCGAAACTTTACACACGGGGCTGTGTGTAGCAGTCTACCACTGCTGACTGCCCTGGGGCGAGCCCAGAGTCCCAATCTTGTCACTGGTTTTCCAGAATGCCTTGGCAAGAATTAGTTGCATATGTTGGCCATCTTCACTCTTTGAGACAGGACTGTGATCTGGTTGTATTTTTATAAATCATTACTTTACTAAACATCATCTGTGGCATATTTAGATATGGCGAATGTAAGAACAAAATGAGAGTAAAAGTACTCATAGATAATGATAGATACATGAAGAGGTGGAAGGATAAAATGTAATTGGTAGATGACTTCAGACATTAATAATAGAAAACAAATGTGGGAAGGGTATTGCTTTCAATTTCTGTACAGCACTTCAATGTGTCATGAGATGCATGTAAGAGAGACATTTCATCTCCTCTTTCTCCACTTTTTTTCTTTTTAGTGCTGAGCATAATAAACTGTATCCATTTATAATAAAACAAATAAAAACTTTATCCCTGATTAACACTGGACAGAGATTGGGTATCTGGGGTATAGGTGCATGTGGGTACAGAGTTAGGACGAGAGGGGGAGACTGATTTGTTTTCTGTTGGTTGGTGTAAACTACCTGCACATCTCCAGCACTTAACTCTTTAAAACAAGTCTTAGGAAGGGTTTACTGGTTACATGATCTCATATAGGAATATTTAAAAGAGCTCCTCACAAAGACTATATTGTCTGTACAGTGGTTAAACTCCACTACTTTTGCTTGATTTGCTGTACCCTTAGTATCCTTCACCAAGAAATCCAAATCTGAATTTTTCCAAAACCAGAAAAATTTTGAATGCTGGCCTGACATCACAAGTGAAAAATTTCACACAAGACCTAATACAACCTGTCAGAGTCAGAATGCACTAAACTCAACACACTGTAAAATAAACTTCATGCTATGTGTGTAAAGTATATCTGAAATATAAATGCATTTTGTGTTTAGACTTGGTTCCCATCCCCCAAATCTCTGTTTATATCTACCTATCTATCTATCTAGATATAGATATATAGATATATACATATATATCACATATATATACACAAATATTCCAGAATTTGAAAATAATCAAAATCTAAGACTCCTCCATAGCAAAGCATTTTGGATAAGGGATGTTCCCCTGTATCACAAAGAATGTCAAACTGTTTCATGATATCGTGGATCATAATTTTTTAAAGGTAAAACGTATCAATACTATCATGTTTTGAATTTGTGCCTTGTTTTGTTTTGTGTCTGAATGTCCCCCTGAATGCCTCATGCAGTCACGGGCAGGCTTCTAAAGTTATCTTGATCCGTGGTCCAATGCTGGAGTTACGTACGTGAGTGCTACATTTCCCTGGGACAGGTAGTCTGCACACAGTGTAATGGAGGAAAAGAGGCTTACTCTTCCAGCTGACCGTCCTCCCTTTTGCTGTTTTTGCTTTTGTTATGTTCCACAGTCATGAACTGTTGCCCTCTGCCAAGTGTCATTCTGCTTTGGAGCCAGCCAAGTATGGACTGAAACCTCTACAAACTGTAAGCTACATAAACTTTTCCTGCCTTCATTTTGGGCATTGGGTATTTTGTCTCAGCAATGAGAGAAAAGTAACCAAGAAAGAATTTGGTACCAGTAGAAGTAAGGTTAGTGCTGTGACTATACCTGACCATGTGGTTTAAGAGCTTTGGAAATGGCTTATGGGAAGAATTTGGAAAGGTTCAGAGATGTTGCCTGAAAGAGGAGAGATGGAACAGCTTTAGCTGCTCTGTCTGGGAGATTCTGGTCAGAGCTCAGAAGACCAGAGACTGACAGAAATCCTGCTGGTAAAGACCAGGTTCAGGAGGTTTCTGCTGGGAAGGACTGCATTTGTTGGACTCCAGATGATGTGTGTTGTAGCTTGGCAGAAAGTTTGTCTACATTTTGCTGGTGTCCAGAGACTTTGCCTGAGACTGAGATTAAGGGTGGTGAACTGATTAATCTGGCAGAAGAAATTTCAAGGGAGTCGAATGTTAAAGTGGTGACGTGGCTATTGTTGGGGGCTTTTTAATTTCTTTTTTAAAGAGAATAGTAAAACACGAAGAATAATGGCAAAATACAAACAAGTGAAGCAAAGACCTCAAAAATGATACAGGGTTTAAATCAAATGATAGGGATTAACAGTGTTTGTTATATTACATATTCTCATCTTCACCAAAGTTGCTCAGATTACAGATGTAAGAATGATCAAGGCATTAGAGGGAATTAGAAAATAATCATTTAAAGGAGCATTAGAGACAATACAGAGTTTCACTAGACAGGATGGTAGGAATTTACTAATGGTTGTTATACTGCATATTGTTGTCTTCACATAAATTGCTCAGATTACCAGATATAAGCATGCAAAATGGATTAAAATGTAAATAACTTTTTAAATTTTAATATATAAAAAATATATGTAAATTTTTAATATATATAAAAATGTTTGTTTCTCTCAATAAACCACCAGACAGCAGCAGTACAGTTACCAAGCTACCCTTATCTACCATCTATCAACCTATTATTTATCTATCTGTTTACCTGTCTGTCTGTCCATCCATCCATAGAATGCCTACGACTTGCTTTTTTTTCTTTCCCTCATCCTAGTTGTTCCTTCCTTTGAGCAATTTCTTTCACTTTCATATTATCTATTGTACATATTGGGTTTTATTTACTCTGCCATGTTCTTACACTTTTAAGGAGACAATATGATGCTTACATATGTGGGTCCGATTTATTTCACTTAAGAGTATGGTCTCTAGCTGCATCCATTTACCTATAAAAGAGGGAGTATTATGCAACTATGAAAAAAGATAAACTGTTGGAGGCTTTTAGCCAGACCTGTATTGAGAATCAAGAGCAAAGAGCCCAGCAGGTTAATTTAAAATGTTGTGAGTTTGGCCAGACAGGAAGCTCCTGTAAAGCTGTGGTCTGCAAACATAGAGCTGAGGAGACCTCCATCTCTGAGAAGGAACAAGAGAATTGAAAACATGGCCTGACAGCATCATAAGAAGCAAGTCTATCCTTTGTAGGCTCAAAACTGCAAAGATGAAAGACTTTGCTTTGAGGAGAAAGCTGCAGAGCGTCATGTTCTAGAATGGTGGCAGTGGCTGCACCAGGTTCCAGAACGGCAGTGACACAGATAATTTGTTCCTCAGAATTGGATTCAGAGGGCCCAGTAATCCAGGCACTCAACCCCTGTGTCTAAGAGAGGGGAAAGATTGACTACTGCTCCAGGTGGCAGCAGACCATCCATTTGGCCCTGGTTTTAGGCGTGTGGAGAATGCAAGAATGCTGAGATCAAAGACTGAGATTAAAGAGGCTTTTACCTGGATTTCAGAAGGCCCTGGAGGCAAGCATTTCTCCCCGGAGAGGGCAGCGTGTGAGGCTGTGAGTGCGAAGTGAAAGGTACAGGGGAGACCTCAGAAGCTTAGAAAAGCCAGGAGCATGTCTTGTCTGAGGAAGGCTGCAAGGAGGGAGCAAAACGGGCCCAGGAGAGAAGCTGTGGGAGCTGTAACCACTGGAAGTGCCGCAGGGGTGGAGTCATGCAAGCCCTTTGGAGCTCACAGTGTGCCAGAGGTTGCTTCAGATGCTGGACGTGGAACTACAGGACATAATGTTAGCCCAGCTGGATGGCGGACTTGCTGTCATTCCAATGTTCTGTATCCCTCTTTATACCTTTTGAAGTGGTAACGTTTATCTGTGCCATTGCATGTTATAAATGTTTAACTTTTCATTTGTACAGGGGCTCACAGCAAGAGTCTGCCTTATATCTTGGAGGAGACTTGGTACTTGGACTTTTCAGCAATGCTGAATCTGTTAGGACTTTGGCAACTCTTAGAGATGGACTAAAATGTCTTTTACATAAAGGGATGTACAGGATTCTTTGGAGGGTCACTGTTGGAATGTCATGGTTTGTGTCTGCATGTCCTCCCAAAGCCTCATGCAGTCATGGAGCAGATGTCTAGAGTTGTGATTGATTTACAGTCCAATGTTGGAATTAGGTATGTGAGGGCTACATTTGACCTGGAGTGGGTATTTGCATATACTTTAAGGGAGGGAAAGAGGCTCGCTCTTCCAGCTGTCTCTCCTCCCTTTTGCTGTTCTTGCTTTGCTATCATCTGTTGCCATGAACTGTTGCCCTCCACTGTGTGCCACTCTACCTTGGAGCCAGCTGAATACGGACTGAAACCTCCACAAAGTGTAAGCTAAGCAAAACTTTCATTCCTTAATTTTGAGCATTGTGTGTTTTATCTCAGCAGTGAGAGAAAAGTAACCAAGAAATGCCTTCAGTAAAGGGACATGATATCACACAAACAAGTTTTGAGAAACTATAGGGATTGGGTACATAATTGCACCTTTGAAATCGTTTTCATTTTATTTCTTCTATCTTCTGATACTTTATGGATGTTGTGTTGGTAGAATTAATATCCCAGTTTTGACTATAGTTCATACAATATCAAGACAGACTTATGATACCATTAGGATAAATGACACCAAAAGCTGAACGTAATAATTGTTGATATTTTTCAAACTTCATTTTGAGGAAGGAGTAAGTACACTTATATGTGTATGTAAAAGAATAGATATCTGCTTGCATTATGATAGGTGAGAATACTTTACTGTATAAATAAGATAAAAGTCCAAAGATGCATAAAAAAAATTATGGTTGTTTGTGGCTGTTCACACTGCTGACTTCTGTTATTATGAAGGAGTCAATGTCACCCTCTTCCTCATTATAACATAAGGGAGATAGTTCTTTTCCTAAGGCCCAGACAGCAAATAAAGAGGTCTGACTTGACCCAGTCAACTGAATGTTGCTGATGATTTTTCAGTCTCAGGATGGTTGTGGAAAGGCAATGAGTCTGTCCGAAATTGTTCAGGGAGAATTCAGAGTCAGTAAGACAATGATGATGTCAATGGGACAGGTTTGGGTTTGGTTTCCCTGGCTTACTCCCCAGATTTATGTGCTAAAATTTAATCTGCACTGTGAAGCTAAAAGAGAGAAGGAACTTAATTTGACTATGGTGTTTACAGGTGGGGTCTTTGGGAAGTGATTAGGATTAGACAGATTTGCTTGGTGGGGCTCTTGTGAGTTAATCTTGGTGGTTTTATAGAAAGAAAGACCAGATATTTTATTCTGTTTCTCTCTTTCTCCCCCACTTCCTGTCTTCCATTCTTTCTTGCTCTCTACTGTGATGTGCACACTTAGACTCTGCCAGCAAAATGACCACCACTAAGCACAAGTTCTAGATGATCAGTATTGTGAGTCACAGTAAACTCCTTTTCTTCCTTCACCCAGCCTCGGGGATTTTGTTATCACAAAGAAAAATGAACTAATACAGTAACATAATTTTATTTTTGTCTTTCCTTTAGGCTCTGCCAGTTGTCAGTGACATGTTCTGCAGTTGAATTGTGAATTGTGAGAGCTACTTGTTATCGACCAAATAAGTTACGGTTGTGGTTAGTCAGATGTGCTACTTCCTGTTTGCTTCTAGGTATTTGACAGATGCATATGGTTTTAACATTTTCAATTTTTTTTCTTTTTCCCTAGTTGTGCTTCCCTTTTATTCCAGAAGAACTGAAGAAGTAGTGCTTAATTTCCAGGGAAAAATCAGTTGCTTTTCTTGAGTGCTTTTGCCTCTCCATTTTTAGAACTTTCTTATTTAGAGAAATGAATAGATTTTTTATGTAACTCCAGTAAGGTGGTGCATCTCTTTTTACCAAACTGAACTCTTACCTTGTGCAGTCTTTTGTGTGCTTCTTTGCAGGTGTGGCTTTAGTGATGATCTGGCCTGTTTTGAATGTCACCTACTTCTCATCTACTTCTTTGAATCAGATTACATTTATTTGCAGCTGAAGATATAGCTCAGTGGCACAAGAACCTGCCTGGCAAACACAAAGTCCTGAGTTTGATTCCCTATACAAAAAAATACTATTTTTTATTCTTTTTTTTTTTTTTTTTGGCAGTACTGGGGATTGAACTCAGGACCCTGCGCCTGCTAGGCAGGCGCTTATTCCACTGAGCTATATCCCCAGCCCCAAAAAAATACTATTTTTTAAAAAATATATTAAATTTCAATCTTTATAGAAAGTGCTGTACCTGAGTGAATACTAAAGTCCCATCATGTTGATGCAGTTAAATCAAAGAAAGGAATGATTAAAAAGTGAATAACTAGTAATAGAAAAAGGCCTAAAACAAACGTGGAGATTTGGATCATGCAAACACTGGGCAATGCAGTGGCATTTTTTATGAATCAGATGCAATTTCATAGAACGTAGAAAGGACGGGTTTGCTTCGGCTTTGTTTGATGGCGCAATGTTTCACATGAGAGCTGCTCAGCCGCAAGTGTAATGTGTGCAAACCTTTGAGACAGAATAACAGAGACCAGGAGTTCCTGGGGAGGATTTCTTGTAAAGAATGCCTTGTTCTGGGTGTGATAAATGAAGTTTATGTTCCTAGGCTTCCATGTACTGTTCAAGTAGTTTGAGGGAATTTTTTAAAGGAATGTATAACTGGATGTGTGGTTTTCATTGACTTTCTGAAGCTCTGAGATATCGTGGTTGGCCTAACTTTAACAATGCTGAGAGCACGATTAGGAACGAAGATGACCCTCTGAAGGCTGTGTTTGCTAAGTAGAACTATACGATAGAAGCTTGCATGTCCGCCTGTAACGCGCTCATCTTCATCTTTCCTTAAGATAACAGCTATCATTTGTGATTCTTTTTTTTTTTTTAAATACAAGTACAAAAACATATTGACAAACAGACACCAATTAGCATAAAAACTAGTACAATCACAACTAATCTATAGACAAGGTGATATGATCTCAACAGTGGTTATTGCTTTATCCATTGATATCTTCGAAGTGTAAATATATAAGCCCATATCCAGACATGCAAATTTAGTCAGATAATTAATCCTCTCAACAACAGAAAAAACACAAAAACCAAAAATCCAAAGACAAAAAACAAAACAGGCAAACAACAACAACAGCAAAAACAACAACAACAACAACAAAAAAACACCAATAGTTGCTGCTTTACATATTGATATCTTCGAAGTGTGTGTTCAGGATAACACATACAGACATACAAGATTGATCAAATAACCCGTCATTGATTATTGCTTAGCATTAAGTGATATAATATAATAGTAGAACCATATTAGCCCTCCTGCATATATGCATATTCGTGTATACCTACATACATTTTTGTCTTTTTCTTTTCTACTTTCCTTCATCCCATCTGTTCTCTGTTTTAGAACAGATTTCCTTCATGTCTCTTAGTTTATATTCCCACCCTCGGGTTCTTACACCAGTGATATAATACGTTGCCTGCACATGTATCACTGATTTATTTCACTTATGAGTATGGACTCCAGTTTTGACCACTTGCCTACAAAGTCCCCAAAACTGTCTTTCTTTATAGCTGAATAATATTCCATTATATAAAAATGCCACAATTTTTTAATCCAGTCTTCT
>PVLD010032404.1:0-14671 GCA_004027595.1 Dinomys branickii
AATTTGCATGTCTGTATATGGGTCCATACATCTACAATTCGAAGATATCAATGGATAAAGCAACAACTACTGTTGAGACCATATCACCTTGTCTATAGATTAGTTGTGATTGTACTATTTTCTATGATAATGGGTGTCTGTTTGTCAATATGTTTTTGTACTTTTATGTTTCTAAAATAAAAAAAGAAAAAAAAAAAAAGAAAAAAAATACACATCAACAACTGTTTCTTTGAAATACATGGGTCAAGAAGTCACAAGAAAAACTGTAAAATAGTTGGAAGTATCGCTTCTCAGTCTTTTGGCTAAGATCAAGTGTAAAATACTTTGAAGTAAATAAATTGAAAATACCATGTATCTTGCAGAAAAATGCCACCACAGTTTGGATGAAGAATATTCCCCAAAGGCCTGAGTGTTACAGGCTTTGTCCTCGGTTTAATACGCCTGGAAGGTGTAGAATCCTTTAGAAGTGCAGTCTAGTGGGAGGTTCTGGCACCGGGCATGTGCTGTAGGAAGGGACTATGGAGAACGGGTTTCTTCCTCTCTTACTTTGCTTCCTGCCTGCCATGTGGTAAATGGCGTCCTCTATCATGACATTCTTGTGTCATGATAGATGCTTTGCCATAGGGCAAATGGAGCATGAACTGGAGCCTCTGAAAAGAGCCCAAATCTCCCTTTTCTCCTTCTAAATTGATTTGTCTTAGCTATTTCTTACAGGAAGGGAGAGCTGACTAACGTCAATGTGAATGTACTTGATACCATTAAACTGTAATACTAAAATGGTTAAGAGGAGAAATTTTATGGTCCATATATTTTTTATCACAATGAAAGGTAATGTTTTGCCAGAGGAGGTGGTGCATGCCCATAATCCCAGTACTCTTGGAGGCTGCCCAGCTTGGGCAAGCAACCAAGATCCTATCTCAAAAATGAAAATGTAAAATGGGTAAAGATGTAGACTACTGTGAAGTGCTTGGGTTCAATTCCAAGTACCATACATAAATTAATAATGTAAATTAATAATCTGACACCAAACTTTTTAAGATACAGCTACAGGTATTCATAGAAAGACATTTGTAGCATTAAAAAAAATTTAGAAAAGAATAAAGAACTGAAATCAATAACCTAAGCTTTTACCTTAAGAAACTAGATAAAGAAAAACATATTAAAACTAAAGCAAGGAAACAGAGGAAATAATAAACTACTAACCAGGAAAAGAACCACTAACCAAGAAAAAAGGAGTGAAGTCACAAATTACTTATACAGGAATAAACAAGGGGTCATCATTACTCATCCTGTAGACATCAAAAGATGATAAAACTAGGAACAAATCTAACCCCATAAATTTGATAATTTAGAAAAAACAGGCTAATTCCTTGATGGACACAAATCACCAAAACTCCCTGAAAGAGATATGGAAAATAAGAAAGACTACCTTTCCCATGTGTACCATGGATGACAACTTACATCACAGCAGAAAAAACCCTCTATGGTTCTTGCATATCATCCCTTCTTTCAAAGAGCTTCTGCTAAAAGGAAAAAAAATACTGAACTAAAAAGTCAGTTGACGATGTACAGACTTTTCCTCACAAAGGAAGGCAGGCTAATTTGGAGGCAAGTTATGACTTTACAAAATAGGCACACAGACTGGAGGGAGATGTGGAACAGTCAGCACCTGAGCTATGCAGACCAACACAGCTATGGGGTATGAGAGCTAGTGGCCCATAATAAGAGTTCCCCAAGACATGGAAAAGGTAAACGTGTCCAGGTAGGCCAGGGGCAGAGAGTACTGGACCAGAAACATGAGATGTGTTCATGAGTGATAGCAATGATGATAAATTACCCAAGTCAGGACATCAGCACGCGGGAGACCTGGCTGAGAGGATCTGGGAAAGATATGTGCCTGCATTCAGTGTAGTACATCATTTTGGCAATACATTAAAATATTAAAAATCAACTTAAATGGTTTAAAATATCCTATAAAGTCAAGTATAATATATACCAATAGACATGCACATTAAAGACTTGAAAGACATTTGACCAACATGCTGATAATGTGGGTTTTGTTGACTTTTTATTTCCCTTATATGTTTCTACATTTTCCATTACCTACTTTTCTTATTCTGTTATTTTGTTGTTCCTCACATGACTAAAACAAACTTAAAAAGTCAGTTTAACAATACCTTTAAAGGGCTGTGGATATAGCTCAGTGGCACAGCGCCTGCCTGGCAAGCATGAGGTCCTGAGTTTCATTCCCAGTACCCAAAAAATCCAAAAACAGCAACAAAATCCAGTATCTTTAAAGACATATAGTGGCTCAGATGTCTATAGGTACCCAAGAAAAGTCAATCTTTTATTAAAAGGTTGTGGTACTTTACACACACAGTGGATAAGAGACTCTGATGTTAAATTAGGAATAAGAGCATCCATGCATGGAATATGTTAGAATTAGATACGTTAACACTACAGCACCAGGCTGCATGTGTCCTGGTGTTATACTGCTTAATAGCATGTGCAAGACCTGGACATATTCGCTGAAACTGAAAAAAAAAGCTAAATGTATACGTTCAGTTCAAAGAATGAGAGTATTAGGTAAAACTTAAGATAATCCATTGTTTGCTCTGAGCTACTACACTAGGCCCAAAAGCCCAGACCAAACCAGAATGTGCTAAGTGCCAGGATATCAAACTCAACTTTGAAAGGCCAGTTTTCTGAATATTAGGAGTTTCAAAGGATCCCAATCAGAAGAACGTCAATTTACCTAAGCTAAGGAAAATGCTGTTTTAACCCTGTAAGGAAAGTAACTTTGTGAGGACCAAACTGACCTGGGTCCTTGTTTCTGCTCTTCTCAGCCTGTTCCACCTACAAAGGTCACCTCTCCCACACAGCCCACCTCCTCCACGCAGCTCATCAGAGCACCTTTCTGAATTCCTTGATGGGATGGTGCCAGATGCACACACTTCAAATGAAAGCCACTTGGTCTTGAACCTGAGTCTGCTGAAATTTTGTTTTCACAATGGTCAAAAGCCCACACCCCTAGAGCCAGTGTCCACAAGAACAAAAAGAAACCTGTTTCTTTTAAACTACCTCTGACCCCCTCTAGTGAATTAAGGGATACTGGTCACAGAGCAGATAAAAGGACAGTATTGGAAATGAAAAAATATGGCACCCCAACAAAACACCATCACAAAGTAGCTCTCCGTACCCAAATTTAAGTGTGGTTAGGGCCGAGGGGTCATCTTCTGGAGGAGGGGGAAGATGAGATAAGGGGTTGCTTCTAAACAACTGGAGGAGGAGGAAACAGAAGTACTGGTGGTACCAAAAATCTCTGTACCAATCACCAGCTCTTCAGTGCCTACCATCACCCTTTGTTCTGCTGAGATAACAACTTCTCCATCCATGAGTCCTCCTCAGTCATTAGCAAACAAGGCACAAAGGCCCTCTCCCAGCAGCACTGGCAGTCCCGTGTTTAGATTTTCATCTCCGATTAGAATATCTACGGAAGCGGTGCTACTACCTCCATCATTTACTCCATTTACACTTTGTGTGCCTGTTACCAAGACAGAACTTTCTGCCTCCAGCAAGGCTGTAGAGCCAATTCTAAGGAGTTCAGTGCAAGGCATCACTGCAGGAAACAGAATAAATTGTAAGATGCAAAATGAAGACTTGGAGAGTCTTTCAAGATCTGTAAAACTCCTAAAAGACGGAGGTGTTCTAGATGTTTGGAAAAGCCCTGTAGCTCTCACATACAAAAGGAGAGCTTCTCTTGCTGCTCATCCTATCACAACAGGGCCAGTAATTTACACCAAACCAGCAAAGGTAGTGGAATTAGGTGTGAGGAATGTGTAAAAGCTGGATCATTCTGGAAGTGTGATACATGTCTGTTTCAACTGTCACCAGGGAAAAGGGGCTTGGAACTGGTACACCAAGCAAAAGTGTCTAAACAAGTCTGCCTTCATTAGCGACAGGCTTTAAGTCAGCATTAGGAACTTGGGATTGTGACACCTGTTCAATTCAAAATAAATCTGAGGCAAGGAGATTTGTAGTTTGTACAACACCAAAACCTGGAATTTGTACAAAGCGAGCGCTCAGGGGGACAGAGGTTTCACAAAGTGCCTTCACTATGACTACTTCACCTTCCCGAAGCACCCTTACTCTGGTACCTTAAGATTGGGGAGGTTAATTCAAAAGGCCTGTGTCATCAAGGCAGGGTCCATTATGCTATGTTTCTAATAATATAGAAGAAGAAAAACAAGTGTCCTGTACAGCTGAGAAACCAGCAAGTGCAGTCCCTGCTTCTCGCAGTAGCACTATACCTGCTGTCTCTTGGAGACTGTCTAGGATTGGACAAGCTCAAGAGGCCTGAGGGGAAATGGGACTGTGAAGTGTTCCTAGTGCAAAATAAAGCAGACTCTTACCAAATGTGTCGAATGAGAGGGTGCCAGGCCAGGTATAAAATCCCACTTTCAAGGCCTTGGCACATCTTCCTCATCTTTGAATCCAGTGGCCTCATCCTTCAAACATGGTACCCCTTCATTCTCCTCCGGGCCTTCTTAGGCTATTAAAAAACTGGAAATTTTAAAGTGGGAGATCAGAGAAGATTCAAAGGAAGTATATCACCTGACTCTGGGTCTATATACCCTAAGAGTAAAAACTTTAAAATTTCTAAGCCAACTGGATATTATAAATTTGGAGTTTCAACTTATTCTAAGAAAAAATTTAAAAATATAGTAAGCATAGTAATACTTTTAACTCAAGACTTTCTTCTGGGCAGTGGGGAGAAAGAGGAACAGCCAACAAAGTGCACTGTAGTGGACTGAAAATTGTGGTCCACTTACAAAACCCAGCTCAGCTGAATCAGCATGGTGCTGGGTGTGGAGGGCCCACCTGAGGACTGTTGCCAACAACGTGAAGAAGAAAACTAGTAAGGAAGAAGTGGTGCTGTTGGTTCTCTTGGAGGAGCTTGTCGTGCTGGCTTTCCAGAGACAAACTCTGCTATTCCCACCGTCAGAGGAGCTTGGGTCC
This sequence comes from Dinomys branickii, assembly GCA_004027595.1. NCBI lineage: Eukaryota > Metazoa > Chordata > Mammalia > Rodentia > Dinomyidae > Dinomys > Dinomys branickii. Next base: position 5,020 of record PVLD010032404.1, read on the forward strand.
TCACTGTTGCTGATGGCTGAAGTTCTTTTCGGGGGAGTGCTGGGCCTTACTTTGATTATCTGTCTCTTCATGCCTCCCGTGCAGATCACTCAGCCTGCTTGCGCTGATCCTTCAGCCCACTGGTGCAGACTTTCAGGCTTCCACTACTGACCTCGGGGCCTTCCCAGTGTAGGTCCTTGATACAGACTCACATGAGACATTGTCATGGCCTCTAGGCCTCCAGCTGGACTTGTGGAAGACACTGTCATGGGATCCAGGCCCAAAGCCAGATTCCTTGGGTCTGTAGTGTGTGCACAGGGCTCCTGAGGTCTTTTGCATTTGACTCTTTGGGTGACTATTATAAAACAATTCTATAAATTATGTGTACCGCATTAAACTGTTCCCCTTGCAAACCCTGACTATAACATGCACTTTTGCTTCTAGAGCACAAATGGGTATTACTGTTGATGGAAGTGCAGCAAAGTCTGTTTTCAGTTTCCTGAACTGTGGGATCATCCGCTCCGGAGGCATGGCTCGCTGTGATAGCGGAGGATCGGGTGTAGGCAAACCTCGCCCCTATCTGAGCGCGCAGACGCAGCTCCCTCCAAGCTGACGTGGCTAGAGACTGTGTCCGCTGACGGAGCCCTGACAATTACCACCGACCTTAAAAGAACCCTCCCCTTAGCTCCTCCTGCACTATAAAAGCCTGTGACTTCCTCAATAAAATTAGATCTGCGCCATCAGTGCTGGTCTCCGAGTGGTTACTCGTAGGCCTTGCCTTTGTCTCCCAGAGGCTCTGGGGTCAATCTCCCACAAGTGGCACCCGAACAGGGACCCCAACGCAGGAACTAGGAAAAGGTAAGGCCCCCCGCCCTTATCATGGGCTCCGCACTATCCAAGAGTCAGCACCCCCAGGTGAGGGCTCTTGCTGCTCTCTTGGAATGCCACAAATGCAAAGTAAAACCCAGTCAATTGGCTGAATATTGGAGCCTTCTCCTTCCCTTTAATCCCTGGTTAAGCACCGCTAACTTATGGGACCCAAAAACTTACGACCTCTTAATAAAAAGAGTACAATTAGCAACCAAGCATGAAGGTAAAAGATTTCCCCCGGGAATAATTCCCACATTAATAACCATCCGCTCCTGCCTCGCTGGCGCCCCAGAATGCGACGACCCTCCGAAGGCCGCCGTGGAAACCTTTCCCCTGTTCCAAGCAAAAATCGAAATAGAAAGCTTAACGGAGGAAAACATAGATAATAAATCCCTGTCTGAGGGCATACAAGAACTATTACTAAACAATTCAAAACCCACAAACTCAAAAACGCCTCAAACCCTATATCCTTCTTTAAACGAGCTCTGAACAAAAACCTCTCAATCGGATGAAAAAATAGCACTCGTAGCCGAGCCGCCGCCCTTCTCCCCCAGCGATACTTCCTCTTCTCGCAAAGCGAAACCAACCCAAGAAATAAAAACTCCCTCTAGCGGCCAAGAACAAAAATTCAATAATTGCAACAAACAAAGTTCTTGTCCGCCACCTAGTGGAGACGTTGATCCATGACAGACCTATTATTCCCAATCTCCATATAAAGACCGCTCGCTGCCAGACTCCCCATGGCAAGCATCTTATCAGACCCTTTGTCAACAAAGAGATGCCTCACAAAGACAATACGAGGAGTGGTTCCAAGATGATGACACATTTACAACAAACCCTCCCAGGGATTGTTTTCCCGTCAATCCCAATGTCACCCCTCAACAACCATTGAGGTGGTATCCCCATGACGTAACTACCCTACGTTGCTTACCAGATGCTGTCAGAGAAGACGGCATCCAAGGGCCTTTTGCACAACAATTACTAGAAACAATTAGTATGCAGATGAATGGGCCTACAGACTGGAAACAATTCGCTAGAGCTGTCTTAGGTAATGGTCCTTACTTAGATTGGTTGGCATGCTTCAGAGGTGAATGTGAACAACAAGCAGAGTGAAATAGGAGAAACGATGTCGCTCTCCCTTTTGATGCCTTAGCAGGTGAGGGTCCATACCTCAACCCTATGGTTCAGGCCACCGGACCACCACAATATTTCAACCAAGTAAGGCAAGTTGCCCTTAAAGCCTTTAATAGATGCAATGGCACCCGAACAGAACCTCTCTCCAAGCTCCTACAAGGTCCCAACGAAGATTTCGCGGACTTTGTTTCACGAGTACAATTGGCATGCACCCGAAAAGTGCATCATGAGGAGGCCCGCCAGGCCCTTATTAAAGAGCTTGTTTTTGAAGGAGCAAACAAAACCTGTAAAACCCTTGTCGCTCCCCTCTGACATATGGACATAGATGATTAGATTATTGCTTGCAGGGAGGCTAATGTCTTCAACGCTCAGACTCTTGCTCACACCCTTGCATCTGCCCTCCAAGTCCAGCAAACCTCTCTTTGCTTCAATTGCAAGGGACAAGGACATTTTGTGAAAGAATGTCCTCAAAAACAACAAATACACAAACCTAAACCTCCCACACCCTGCCCTCAGTGCAAAAGAGGATATCATTGGCAAAAAGATTGCCGGTCCAAAACCAACATTAATGGCCAACCATGCCCTCCTTTAAACAGCCCAGGGGGCAACCCCCAGCCCCACAACCAAGGGGGAAAAAACAAGTCCTGACACCATTGATGTGGACGATTCCAATTTCCCTTAACAAGGCCGCCCTGACTATTCATGTGGAAAATATACCCATCGAGGGTATCCTAGACACGGGAGCCGAAATATCTTGCTTATCTTCTCACCATTATGGCTCCTACTGGCCCACCACTACAGGACCTATGGTACAAGGAGCTACAGGGCTCACCCCCGCAGTTCAAGCTGCCAGACCTCTAAAATGGAGAGATCAAGAACATCATACAGGAACTTTTCAACCCTTGTTCCTTCAAGATCTCCCTCAGGTCTTATGGGGAAGAGATATTCTTGCGGCCATGAAAAGCTGTCTTACCACTGAACAACAGCCCTCCCCCCTTTAAGGGCCATTGATCTTGTGGAAAAACCACAGCCCATGAGGCTACAATGGGACACAGATGAGCCTGTTTGGGTGGCTCAATGGCCTTTATCGTCCCCAAAACTACAAGCATTAGAGGAACTAATACAAACACAATTTCAAGCAGGGCACATTGAACCATCACATAGTCCTTGGAATACACCTATCTTTGTAATGGAGAAAAAACAACAAGGTAGATTCAGGTTGTTACATGATCTAAGGGAGATAAATAAACATATAAAACTCATGGGTGCTTTACAGCTTGGCCTACCCTCTCCCACAGCTATACCATATAGTTATAATAGACATCAAGGACTGTTTCTTTTCAATTCCATTACACCCAGAGGATATCCCAAGATTTGCCTTTACTGTTCCTGTTACCAACTTTGCGGGACCATCTCCTCGATACCAATGGAGGGTCCTCCCCCAAGGTATGAAAAACAGCCCTACAATCTGTCAGCAATATGTTCATCATGCTCTTCAGCCCCTCCAAAAGGACTTTTATGTTCTCCATTATATTGACGACATATTAATCTCCCATCAGGACCCTAACTTCCTACAAAAAGGAATATGCCAACTTAAACAAAATTTACAAATTCTTGGGCTTCAAATATCCCCAGACAAAATCCAACAATATCCCCTGTACATTTACTTAGGCTATCACATGGATGAGGATATCACACCTCATGTTCCATCTATTAAATACGAACAGTACATGACACTGGCCCAAACTCAACAATCAGCAAGTAACATCAACTGGCTAAGGCCTGCCCTCCCCATCACCACTCATCAATTACAGCCTCTTTTTAATTTATTACAAAACGTGCCATTGCGCCCCGAGATAAAAATTCACATCACTCCAGAGGCCACTTCCTGCTTGGAACAGGTATCCAAAGCTATTCAATCTATCACTCAAAAGAGAATTGATCCTATGTTACCAATCCAAGCACTAGTACTTCCCACTCAGAACACTCCAAGCGGAGTACTTTGGCAAAATGGTCCACTTATGTGGACCCATCTCTCATCATCTCACCTACATAAGATCACTCCTCAATTAGAGGCATTTTGTCATATAGCTCAACAATTAATCCTTCTCTCTCGAAGACATTACAATAAAGATCCAGATTCTCTGGTGCTCCCACTCACCCGCACTCAAATAAATATCTTACTACAGGACTTTTTACCTCTACAGACACTCTTGTCCACTTTTACAGGTCAAATTGAAAACCATTATCCTACACAAAAATACTTCAAGGTCTCAAAAACATCCCCTTACAAACAAACAGGGCATTCCCTTCTTCTAGTCCCATACCTCGAGGAAACATAGCCTTCACAGATGCCTCCAAACAAGCCTACAGTTTCATACTACATTGCCAAAATCGGACATCACCCATTACCCAGATATACCCACATTCCACCACTGTGCAGGTTGCTGAGCTTCTTGCTATAGCAACAACATTACAATACTGCCCTGATAAACCCCTTAACATCTTTAGTGACAGTCAATATGCTACCCAGATTGCTAAAGTTATAGATTTCTCCACATTCTTTCCACAAAATACCTTATTGGACCAAACATTACAATCTCTAAGACTAACCACTCAAAAAAGACAGGCTCCCTGGTACATACAACACATTAGATCACACACAGGATTACCTGGACCCCTCTCTGAAGGAAACTCACAAATTGATCAATTGGTTTCTATACAATTCATGTCTATGTCCCTCCAAGATCCCATTAGCCAAGCAAAACACCTCCACGCAAGATTACACCTCTCTCCTGGAACCATACATAGACTTTTACCTGATATGCCTTTATCTGTCTGTAAACACCTCGTAAGGCAATGCACTACATGTGCACCACTACTACCCTTAGGACCATTATATCCCCAAGGCATCAATCCCCGGGGTCTCCGCCCTAATGCCATCTGGCAAGCAGATGTCACCCACTATCCTCCTTTTGGAAAATTAAGGTTCCTCCATGTAGTTCTTGACACATACTCAGGAGCTGTCATGGCAATGGGCCTTATAGGAGAAAAAACAACTCATGCCATAAGAGCTCTTCAAAAGACAATGCTCTTCTTAGGCATACCATGGGAACTCAAAACAGATAATGGACCCTGCTACACCAGCCAACAATTCCAAAACTTCTACAAACGATATAATATCAAACACACCACAGGAATACCTTATAATCCACAAGGACAAGCCATCATAGAACGCACCAACCAAACTTTAAAACAAGCATTAAAAAAAGAGGGGGAATTACACCCCCACAACACACCGGATAGCCTTCTAACCACGGTCCTTTTAAACATAAATTTTTTGTCCTTCAACAAAACAGGGCTTTCCAGCTGCCATAAACATTGAAGTGGACTCCTTCCACCTCCCACACCTCTCCCGCTAGTCCAGTGGAAAGATCCCATCTCCCAAACATGGACAGGTCCAGCCCCCTTACTTACCCAAGACCGTGGCTATGCTTGTGTCTTCCCTGAGACAGAAAAGACACCCACCTGGGTACCGGTTTGCCATGTCAGACCCGCCATCTGAGGTGACCAGACAGATGAAGGACCTACGCTTGGATGATAATCGTCCTAGAGGCGGAGGCCCTACCCAGAGGCGCCTCACGACATCCCGCAAATAGATCCTCCAACATAACTTGGGGAGATCTCAAAGGCCTGGTCACTCAAGCCCAGGCTTGCCTCCCCCCCAGAACTCCCACCTCCCCTCAAGCTCTTTTCTTAATGATGTGTGCTCTAATCACAGCTAATTCACAGGTGACTGCTGAACCACAACAGGTAACTGTATGGGCAGCTTTAAAATACCCCCCTGGTCTGCTCGCCATCTCTCCTGATGCCCCATCTTTACCAAAACCCTTTTTAACCACTTGTAATTTCTCCTTACCACGTAACCCCTATATAACACCTTCACGCTCGCTCTTAAATGTGTCTTGGGAAGTACCCCCCTCTGCCCTATGCATTATCTATGAGTCCAGCTGGAATGATACAACTAACTCTTCCCATGATTTCCCCCATATACTTCTTCGCAACTATTTCACAGGAGACTTCTCAAACGGGTCCAACTTCTATGGCTTAAATGGACTTTGGGCTTTCCTTCCTTCCTCCTGGAATATCTCCTATCTTCAACATAAACCCTTCCTCCTTCCCGACCTTCCTTTCTGCCCGTCCTTGCCTAACTATTTTCCAACAGACTTAGACCACTTTTCCTGGAAAAACTGCTTGGGCATCTCAAAACCATACATCAATGAGACTCATCAGATGGTGGTATGGATCACCCCAGCGTTCCGTGCTGAATACAATCGCACCACTCTCAATGATTCGGCAAAGAGAGGCCCCAGACAAACCCTTCGTTCCGTCTTCTCCATGACCCTTCTCTGTGGGCCTCATACATGCCTGGACTTGCGCCCTTTTCTAATGATGGGTGACTCCACCATCACCAATGGGACTTTTAACTTTAACAGAAGCATCGGCTGGGAATCCACCCTCTCCCTAAACTCCTCCAAGACCGTTGTGGGGCACAACGTCTCTGTCTGTGTCTCGCCCCCTTTTGCGTTCCTTCTAACATCAACTGTTTCTGCTAACTGTTCCTCCGACGCCTGCATACTGTCCAATTGCTGGAACGGCACCCCCTCTGTGGCCATTCTGGTGCGCCGACCCCTCATCTTATGAACATCCTGTGAACATCTCCCATTGGACTGTGCCCACTCTCTGGGACCTCCCTCCTTCAAGTCTAATCCTACAACAACAAACAAGGGACTTTGGAATAACTGCCGCCCTTATTGCTCTGTTCATCACCTCTCTTGCAGCTGGGGCCACTGCTGCTGTAGCTTTGACTCAAAGCTCACTCACTTTAGATGCTTTCAATAACCTCCCCTCCACCACTGCGGCTGCCTTGACAACCCAACAACAACTCAATGGCCTAACCCATCGGGCCATCATCCAACTCCAACAACAGATCGACTTGCTTGGAGAGGAACTACAAGAACTCGCTGTGATCGCCTCCACTGCCTGCGACGCGAGCACCCGTTCCTCTCGCCTGTGTATCACTCCATTGAGAGCAAACTTGACTAAACATCGAACAGCGTTAAAAAACTGGATCATGGGGACGTATAATGCCTCTTATTTTAATCTCACTCTACAGTTAGAGGAACAGATAGAAAAAATTCAACAGCTTATCATCCCTACGTTTTCTCCTTCTATTCTCCAAGAGATTGTCGCTAAGCTTAGTAGTTGGTTCTCCCCATCCTCCTTAATCATTTGGGGCGCCCTCTTCTTACTGGGTATCCTTGCTTTGCTTGTTATCAAACGCTTTCCTCGTAGACTCGCCCACCTTGTTTAAAAACAACGCGTTATTGCTGCAGCTGCCCTTGCCATAATAAAAAAAGAGGGAGAATCTGTGGGATCATCCACTCCGGAGGCATGGTTTGCTGCGATAGCGGAGGATCAGGTGTAGGCAAACCTCGCCCCTATCTGAGCGCGCAGATGCAGCTCCCTCCAAGCTGACGTGGCTAGAGACTGTGTCCGCTGACGGAGCCCTGACCATTCCCACCCACCTTAAAAGAACCCTCTCCTTAGCTCCTCCTGCACTATAAAAGCCTGTGACTTCCTCAATAAAATTAGATCTGCGCCATCAGTGCTGGTCTCCGAGTGGTTAGTCATCGGCCTTGCCTTCGCCTCCCAGAGGCTCCAGGGTCAATCTCCCACACTGAACAACAGCTCTTCCGGTTCAAGCACACCAGCCACTTCAGCTGGTGGTGGCATACTTAGTGGTGCCACCTCCTCCTCCATTCTACTTGTGGTGCCTTTGTGTTTGAACAGGCCAGCAAGCCTGGGAGCAGCTCTCCCGTGCACTACCCTGCTCAATCCTGTCTTTCTCAGTCTTTGCTTTTTTCTCAGTATAGCAAATGTGCAGCGGCATCGAGCATAGCTACAGCTGTCCCCCCATCTGCCTTTGAATCAGGACCCAGCAGTCATGCTACTGAAACCTCAGCTTTCAGCTGGGGAGGCACACCCACTTTTAGCTCTGCAGGATCCTGCTTTGCAAGTGGCACTTGGTGGTCAGAGCCATCTGCCAGGACAGCATTGTTTTTATTTTTAAAATTATTTTTTACTTATACACAACCTCTCCAACATACCCTCATGGCATAGGGCACAGAAATAAAAGGCAGAATCAAGAACAACCACAAATCTGTGTTTACAACACGGGGGATTAAAAACAAAGAAACACAGAGCGTCACTGCCTCACCGGGTGTGAGGGATCTTCAAAGACGCACGATCAGCCTAACCAGGAAAGTGGACACACACAGGGTGGGAGTGTGAAACGGGCAGGGGAGGGCGTGCTGCCTGACCTCGGTGTCAGGGCTGGGGCAGACCATAGGGAGATTAGCAGTTTTATGCACTGTAAGAGTAAAAAATGGCAAAGGTCAGCCTGCGGGTTGGCATGAAGCCAGCCACGTGAAGTTGCCAAAGGAAATTTGTGATTGATTGATTTTTTGAGACAGGGTCTCGCTATGCAGTTGAGGCTGACCTTGAGCTCACTTTGTTGCCCAGCTGGTCTTGAACTCAGAAAGATCCTCCTGCCTCAGCCTCCCAATCGCTGGAATTATAGGCGTGCGCCATCATGCCCAACCCAAGATTTATGTTTTAGAAGGAAGACTTGGGCAACAATGCAAAAGGCTGAAAAGATGAGACTAAAGTTTAAAATTAAAACCATAGGGTCAGGGATATAGCTCAGTGCACGGCGCCTGCCTGGCAAATGCAATGTCCTGAGTTCCATTCACAGTGCCAAAAAATAAAAAATGAAATAAAATCAAACCTGTTTAAGCAGGTGACAGTGGTATGGGAGCGGCTTCCAGGTAGATTAAGCAGGTTTTCAGAAGGCCAAAGGAACAGAAATTCTTGACCAGTAAAACATCACAATGACCTTTAGGTTTGGATCTGACTAAATGCTTGAGGGAAATGTAAGACTGCAGAAGGACAAGATTTACATGTTAGTACAAACTTGAATATGGAAGTATGGGGAATTTTATAGCATTGTTAAGTCTAACTATGCTGGAAAATCCTGCTAGCTGGAAAGACTGATAGACCCTCCCAACATGTCCAACATACAAACTTGAGTAGTTTCTCGCTTCAGTTCTTCTGTAGTTTAGTATATGCAGTCAATGTACCATGAGTTCTTAAGTTAATCCATTTATTATCTTCAAGGAGTTAGTTAATGGACACATTCCATTTTTAGTTAAACTGTGGTGAAGTAATTTTCTAGAAGTCCTCCAGAGATTTTTAAAAGCTAAAACTCACCTGAAATGTTTGAGTAGTTTTTCTGTTTTTAGTTACTCAAGTAACTTGTCTTTGCTAGAAAAAATACATAGCAACTATTATCATCTACAATTTCAATTTACTATATCAATATTTCAGATTATTTTACCTTTGACCAATTGTCCGGCGCCGCTCCCGACCCGCAGAAGACAGCACACAGACGATCAGATTCTGTAACGTGTTTTCTTTATTGGACACAGCACAAGCCCCACAGCAGTCCACTCTACGTGGCTCCTTCCGGGCTTCTTCTATACCCCACAGGAGTCCACTCTCTGTGGCTCCTTCCGGGCTTCTTCTTCTTCCAGCTTCCCGTTACAGC
>PVLD010032405.1:0-14670 GCA_004027595.1 Dinomys branickii
CTGAGCTGTATCCCCAGCCCTGTGATCTCTTTTGACTTGAGTTTGGTGCATGGTGATAGACTTGGGTCTATTTTCAGTCTTCGGTAAGTGGCAAGCCAATTTCTCCAGCACCATTTATTGAAGAGTCTATCTTTCTTCCAGTGAGCTTGTTTGGCCCCTCTGTCAAAGATTAGGTGGCTGAGTGTGTTTGTGGTTGTGGCTGTATCTTCCAGTCTGTTCCATTGATCCTCAGGTCTGTTTTTGAGCCAGTACCAGGTTGATTTTATTACCGTAGTTTGTAGTATAATTTCAGGTCAGGGATTGTGATTCCACCTGTCTTGTCCTTGTGGCCCAGAATTGCTTTTGCTATTCTGGGTGTCTTCTGGTTCCAGGTCAATTTAAGGCATGTTTTCTCTAGATCTGTGAGGTATGCTGATGGTAGTTTAATGGGAATTGCATTGAATCTGTACAACAGTTTTGGTAGTATGGCCATTTTCACAATGTTGGTTCTTCCTAACCATGAGCAGGGAATGTTTTTCAATTTATTGAAATCCTCTTCAATACCTTTTCTCAGAGTACTGTAGTTTTCCTTGAATAGGTCTTTTACCTCTTTTGTTAGATTGATTCCTAAATATTTCAATTTCTTGGATGCTATTATAAAAGGTATGGTTTCCTTAATTTCTCTCTCAGTCTGTTTGGTGCTTGTGTACAGGATTGCTATTGGTTTTTGGGTGTTGACTTTGTATCCTGCTACTCTGCTGAATTTGTAGGTTAATTGAAGGAGTCTTCTTGTGGAATTTTTGGGGTCTTCCATATAAAGTATCATGTCATCTGCAAATAGTGATAGTTTTACTTCTTCCTTTCCTATCCATATTCCTTTTGTTTCACTCTCTTGTCTAATTGCTCTGGTTAATGCTTCTAGAACTATGTTGAATAGTAGTGATGACAGTGGACATCCTTGTCTTGTTCCTGTCTTTAATGTGAAAGCTTTCAGTTTTTGTCCATTTAGTATGATGTTAGCTGTTGGTTTGTCATAGATGGCTTTGATTAGATTGAGGTAGAGGCCATCTATTCCTATTTTTTCTAGGGTTTTTAACATGAATGTATGTTGGACTTTATAAAAATCTTTTTCCACATCTATTGAGATGATCATGTGGTTTTTGTCTTTGGCTCTACTGATATGGTATATTACATTAATTGATTTGCGAATATTGAACCGTCCCTGCATTCCTGGAATAAATCCAACCTGGTCATGGTGTATGATTTTCCTTATGAATTGCTGCATTCTATTTGCTAGTATTTTATTGAGTATCTTTGCATGTATGTTCATGAGGGAGATTGGCCTATAGTTCTCTTTCTTGGTTGGGTCCTTCTCTGGTTTTGGTATCAGTATAATACTTGCCTCCAGAAATGAGTTAGGGAGAGTTACTTCCTTTTCAATTTCATTGAAGAGTTTGAGGAGTGTTGGCATTAAATCTTCACTGAATGTTTTATAAAATTCTGCTGTGAATCCATCAGAGCCTGGGCTTTTCTTTGTCGGTAAATTTTTAATGACATTTTCAATCTCATTAATTTATATTGGGTTGTTCAGGGTTTTTATATCTTCCTGGTTCAACTTTGGTATTTGTACGTTTCTAGGAATCTGTCGATTTCTTCTGGGTTTGCTATCCTGTTGGAGTAAAGATTCTCAAAGCAGGTATTAATGATCTTTTGAATTTCTGTAGGATCTGTAGTGATTTCATCCTTTTCATTGCTTATTGCATGAATTTGAGTTCTTCCCTTTCTTTTTTGATAAGATTGGCTAGAGGTTTATCAATTTTATTTACTCTTTCAAAAAACCAACTCTTTGATTCACTTATTTTTTGTAGAATTTTCTTTATCTCAGTTGCATTAATTTCTGCTCTAAGCTTTACAATCTCCTCCCTTCTTTGGGCTTTGGGCTTGACTTGTTCTTCTTTTTCTAAAAGTTTGAGGTGCAACACTGGGCTATTTATTTGTTCTCTTTCTGTTTTCTTTATGTGTGAGTTCACTGCTATAAATTTCCCTCTGAGGGCTGCTTTCATTGCATCCTACAGATTCCTATAAGTTGTATTTGTATTTTCATTTGTTTGTAGGTATTTTTAAATTTCTTCTTTAATTTCTTCTGTGACCCATTGGTTATTCAGGAGGTTGCTGTCTAATTTCCAAGTGTTCATAGAGTTTTTGGAATTCCCTTTGTCATTAATTTCCAATTTTATTGCACTGTGGTCAGATAATATGCATGGGATAATTTCAATCCTTTTGCATTTAGTTTTTTTTTTTTTTTTTTTGCGGTACTGGGGATCGAACTCAGGACCCTGCGCTTGCTAGGCAAGCGCTTATTCCACTGAGCTATATCCCCAGCCCTCCTTTTGCATTTAGGTAGGTATGCTCTATGGGCTAGAATGTGGTCTATTTTAGAGAACGTCCCATGTGCAGCTGAGAAAAATGTGTATTCTGGTGTTGTGGGGTGGAACACTGTGTAAACATCTGCTAAGTCCATCTGTTTGCATATTTGGTTCAGGTCTGTTATATCTTTGCTGAGTTTTAGTCCATTTGAGCTGTCTCTTTGCATCAAAGGGGTATTTAGTTCCCCTATTACAATAGTGTTATTATTTATTTGGTTTTTTATGTCCATTAATATTACATAGTTTGGTGCACCAGTATGCACTGCATACATGTTTAGGATTGTTATCTCTTCCTCTTGCAGTTTTCCCCTAGCTAGAATATAGTGGCCTTCTTTGTCTCTTTTGATTGTTATCAGTTTGAAGTTTACATTGTCTGCAAACGTAACAGCTTTTTTCTGGGAACCTGTTGCATGGAGGATTGTTTTCCAACCTTTGACTTTCAGTCTATGGATTTCCTTTTGAGTAAAATGTGTTTCCTGTATACAGCACATTGTGGGATTCTGTCTCTTAATCCACTCTGCCAGTCTGTTTCTATTGACTAGTGAATTGAGGCCATTTACATTGATTGTTAAAACTGTTGTAAGTTGTCTTATTCTTGTCATGCTGTTTACTTGATGTTGCTTTCCTACTTTTGCTGTTTAATTTCTTGTTCTGCTTAAGGGTTCCTTTCTATTGTTGTTCTTGGGATTGTGGTCACCTTTTCCTGTCTAGAATATCTTTCAGTATTTTTGTAATGTTGGTTTGGCACTCATGAGGTTTTTCAGTTGTTCTTTATCATGGAAATATTTTATTTCTCCGTTGAATTTGAAGGATAGTTTTGTTAGATACATCAGTCTGGGTTGCAAGCTGTTTTGTCTCAGAATCTGTAATACCTCACTCCAAGCTCTTCTTTATTTCATGGTTTCTGTTGACAAGTCTGCTGTGATTCTGATGGGCTTTCCTTTATAGGTGATCAGCTTCTTTTCTCTAGCAGCTTTTAATATTGTGTTCTTTTGCTGTGTATCTGGGATCTTGACTATTATATATTTGGGGGTGGTTTTATTTGGGTTCTGGCTCATTGGAGTTCTATATGCTTCATTTACATGCACATCAGTATCTTTTACCATGCTTGGGAAATTTTCTGCTATTATTTCTCCAAATATTCTTTTTATGTCATTTGTGTTGCCTCCTGCTGTTTCACTGATTCCTATTACTCGCACATTATTTCTCTTTGCTTCATCTTGCAGCTGTTGGATTGATTTCTCCTGGTTCCTTGTTGACTTTAAGAGATCCTTCCTTCCACAATCGTTAGCTGTCATGCTGTCTTCAAGATCTGAAATTCTGTCTTCAGATTCATTCAAGCAGTTTTGCAAGCTTTCAATGGCAGTTTTCATTTCCTGAAAATCTCTTTGAGATTCTTTCATGTGTTCTAATTCATTCCTGAATTGGTCATGTAACATTTCCATTTGTTGCCTTTGATCTTCTAGTCTTTTATCTGTTTCTTCTCTGTATGAGTGAAGCATTTCTTCCATTATTATTTTCATTTCATTTTTTGCCTGAGAGATTATTTCAGATTTAATCTCTTCTATGGCCTGGTGGAGTTGTTTCTTTACTTCAGATGTGATCATTTCAGAAATTTTAGGTATGTGGTTTCCTAGTTCTCCTATATCATTGTGTCCTGTACTTGTTCTGGGTGGAGTTTTGCTCTGAGACTGCATTTTGACCCTTTGTCTTGTCATTTTGAATGTCAGATGACTAGTGCTGAGCTACTGACTACCCAGGCAGCTCACAAAGGACTCTAGGGACCCTAGTTTACCTGGATGTCAAACTAAACCCAGGGTGGTAACAGACTGAGGATCATTGGGCCCTGGGACCCCAGGCAATTGCTGGGGTGCATGGATCAGACCACACCTGCGATAGTGGGGGAATGCTGGGCTTTGGTACCAGAGTGCCCAGCATGTGTACAGGAAGTGTGTGGGCCTCAGCCTTGAAGGCTATGGTGGTTAGGCAGTGGCTTCTGCTTCCGGATCCTCAGGAAGGAGATCAGGGCTGGTCAGGAGGGAGCAGGGCTCTCCTCCCAAGCCTGAGGACCCCTGAACCTGAGGCTGATTCCACACTGCAAGTCTCAACCACCAACAGGGATGGGCCCACCCAGTTGGAGTTCCTTCCTAACTCTAAGGTGTGGAGCAGAACCCAGGTGTAGGCCTTACCAGAGGAGAAGGGTTGCACTGCTCATGTGGCCTCGCAGGTCAGCCTCCATCGCTGAAGAAAAGTCCGAGTCACACAGCTGGGACGCGGGCTATGAAATGCCATGCCGCTTAGATGTCGGTGCCAGTGGGCCTTTGTTGCTGGAGTAAAGTCTGATTCGCACAGCCAGGACTGGGAGGAAACGCCCTACCAACTAGAATGAGGTCTGAGTCACACGCTAGTGGGCCTTTGTCGCTGGAGTGAGCTACATTTCTTATAGGTAGAAAATGGCTTGATTTGCCTTGGCACTCAGAAAATCCCTTCCTCTTATTGAAGTATTTAGATTATTTACATATAATGTAATTACTGAATGGTTGGGTTTAAATCTAAAACATTGTGATTTATTTTCTCTTTGTCCCATATAGTTTATGTTTCTTTTTCCCCTTTTGGTTGCTTTCTATTAGACTTTTTTGTATTAACTTTATGGAGAAAAAATTTACACACAATTAACAGTGTCTTCATTGTTGTATAAGTTGACAAATTTTGACAGTTGTATACTCACATGTAATTGTTACCAAAATCATGCAGAAGACCTCAATTGTGAGGAAGTTTTATTATTCCATCTTTATCTCCATTTTGATTTACCTCCCCTTTTCAGTAGTAAACTTAGGGTTTACAAATTGCATTTTAAGTTTAAAACCATTTACTTCAAACAATATTATATCAGTCCATGAGTTAAAGAAGAAACTTAAAACTGTGCATATTGATTTCTTCTCTCTCATTCTTTGTACTATAATTTTTACAGATTTTATTTTGCACATGTAAACACCACAACACATTTTTATTTTTGCTCTAATGTTCATTATTTTTTAAATAAACCACAATACAAGGTAAGTGATCTGTATTTACTCACAAATTGGCCAGATTTAATATTCTTCACTTTATGTGGACATTCAAGTTTTCATCTGGTATCATTTACCTTGTGCTTATAGGACAGATTTAATGATCATGTATTCTCTCAACTCTTGTTTGTCTGAAAAAATTTCCTTACTCACCTTTTTGAAATAGTACATTACAGGGTCTGTAAATCTAGGTTGGCAGTTATTTTCTCCCCATATTTTCATGCTGTCATTCTTTTGTCTTTGTTGTTACATAATTTCTGACAAGAGATGTATGTTATTCTTACCCCTGTTAATATTTTATAGACCTTCCTCCCTATGGATTCTTTTGAGACTTTTTTCTTTAGTAGTTATGCTCTGCAATAGGGATATAATTTTTCTCAATGTGATTTTTTTTTATCTTGTCTAGGGTTTGTTGAACTTCTAAGATTTCTGCATTTATAGTCTTCAACCAGTTTGGAAAATTTCTGCTGTTAGTTCTTCAATTTCTTTCTGTTCCCCTCTTTTTTCTTTGTATGGGTCGCCAGTTTTGTGAATGTTGCCCCACAGTTACTAAGACTGTTTATTTCTTCTCGTTATTTTTATTCTCTGTGCTTCGGTTTTGATAATTGGTATTGCACTGTCTTCACAGTCACTGAACTTTTTCCCCTTATAGCTTCTAATCACTTTTTAATCTCATCGAGGGCATTTCCTATATCTAAACATTCTGATTGCATTTTCCCTGTCTTTCATGGAAATTTTCCTTCTACCTTCTTGACACAAAGGTTATATTTATAATAGTATTTTTTTAAATGTCTTTGCCTGCTAATTTTTCTCTGTATCAATTCTGGATCTCTTTCTATTGATTGATTTGTCCACTGTTTGGGGACAAGTTCTCCTATATCTTGGTTCTTAGCATGTCTGGATTTTTTTATGCTTTTGTGCTAGGTATTCAGCCAACCTACCTTTCTTTCTTTCTTTCTTTCTTTCTTTCTTTCTTTCTTTCCTTCTCTCTCTCTCTCTCTCTCTCTCTCTCTCTCTCTCTCTCTCTCCTCTCTCTCTCTGTGTTTGTCTCTCTCTCTTTCTCTCTCCTTTGAGACAGGGTCCTGCTAAATTGTCTGGGCTCAACTCAAGCTTGTGATTCTCCTGCCTCAGCCTGCTGGACAGCTGGGATTACAGGTATGCGCCAGTGAACCAGGTTGACATCTAGAAATTTTGTTTGGAGGTGAGGTATGACAAATTTTATGACTTGAGTGCAGGAGTTGTTTCGTTTTGGGGTCTTCTTTAAAGAATGTGGTGCTTTATTATGGATCAATTTAATACTTTTGAGGCTCTTTTTAAAGCCTTTAAAGAGTAGATTAGACTAATCTTTGCTCAAAGACTCAAGAACTGTGACAAACACTCTACTGAACGTCTGTGTGTTCAGTAAGGCCTCTTCATCCTGGCAGATAGGAGCACAGACGGTTCCTAGTTTGATGAGAGCTGTGGCATTTATTCAGTTTACAGTGCCTCAGCAATTGTACTTTGCCCCCAAATACAGAGTTCCAAAGGATCCCCATGTGGCTTTCTGGGGTTTTTCTCTTCCTAATGCTCTCATCATATCCACCAGTAGAGTTTGTTCCACAATATCTAGTCACTTCAGATTTCCATGAATGTGAATCTCCTTGGCTCAGTGAGACCACCTGGCTATGCTCAGGATTTCCCTCCAAGTCTGTGAGCTGGAAATCACTTTCTGGCAGAAATGGAGGGTTCATTTTGAGCTCCTGCAGTTTATTTTCCTGTCTTCAAAGATCATAGTCCTAAACAGCTCTATTGGCCCATGTCTGAAAATGATTATTTTTTATTGTATTTTACCATTTTCTAGTTATTTATAGTTGTGCATATATGCTGATTCCAGACCCCACTACTCCTTCATAGCAGGAAGCAAAAACTCCCCAGACACAACAGACTCTGAACTTCATTTCAATATTCTACTTTAAGTGAGAACAAATGTTGCAGATTGCCAGGCTTTCTCACAAATGCTAAGGTCTGTTTATCTCTTGACTTCCTTCTCCAGTCTTTGGTACCTCTAGCACTCAGGAGACTTTAGCTCAGAGTTTTGTTTGTAGTCTTAAAATTAATACAGTGACTTCCCACATTACAATGCCTTAGTGCCAAGGTCAAGGCTTCAAGTTGAGCTGGTTTGAATGGAAAGCTTATTTCTTGGAGGCACTGTGTTGTAAACTGCGGATCTGTCTTTGGAAAACCATTTTGTATTATAAAAATTCCAAAATTAACCATGACGGTGGTATGAAATTATTGTAGGAAAGTGGTCAAGTGGTGATGGGAGACATTTGTGCTTCCCTGTAGCTTCCAGCTGGAGTCCTAGTTCAGCATAAAACTTGCCAAGTGCGTCTCTTTTGAGTTCGGTGCAATGTCCTTTCCATGTGAGTCCTGCAGTGTGCTTTTCCTGACAGACGGCGTCCAGCAGAACCAGTCACTTGAACCCCAGTCCTTTGGGCTTTATGGAATAAAGGGTACAGCAGGGTGAAGAAAACCAGGTCCAGGAAACACTAATGATGCCCTTTCTCTTCTCTTCAGTACACAGCCTGGAAGACAGGAAGCAAAAAAGTGTCTGTCTGTTTCCTAAGTTCCCTCCATTCCCAGGAAGAGCAGCAGGAGGGCATGCAGTTCTATGACATTGTGCTGATGGGATGAGTGCTCAGTGCTGTCCTTCATGGAGAGAGCGAGCCGAAGGCAGCCTGTGTTCCCAGCCCTGGCTTGGCAGGAGGCAAGAGTGCTCACCAGGGAAGGCACCAGGTGCTCTGCCTGAGGCAGAGAGTTCTGGTGGATTCCTTATTGCCGTGGTACTAGGGAGCGGAGGACACTGTACAGGTGTGAGCCCTTGTGGAGATAACAATTTCAGCCCTTTGCAAAAGCCACTGCCTGTGCCTGATACGATCCCGTGGTACTGGACTGGGAAAGGACTCGGCATTTCTGGAGTCCTTTGCTACAGTAGCCTACATCAGTCCCCTCTCTCCTGAGCACACAAAAGGGAGAGAAGAGAGAAGGGGTTTAGGCTGTTTGGATTTCAAAGGCATGGAACTAAATCTTAAATCTTGTTGGGATAAAGAAATAAGATTTCTGAAGTCTCAGGATGAAAGAAGGACCCCGTATACTTTGCAATGTCTGAAAATGAACCAGTTTCATTCTTGCATAGACCTAATGTGGAGACTATTTCATCAAACTTAATGTGCTTCCACAAGTATGTAAAACCGAACATAAGGCTAAAAAAATTTTTATGTTGTGTTTGATTTTACACTTTCGAAAATTCCCCTGAGATAATTTTACTGCCTGTATTATTTTGACTAATGCTTTAAAAATATATATTTTTAATAAAGCTTGGTCATAAAATGCCTCCCTCTCTTCTTGGCAAATCTCCTTAGAGCCAGCACAGACATTTGTCATTCCTCCAAAATTCTTCAAATTGTACTCAAAATTAGGGTCATCTGTCTCAAAAATTTTTATTGCTTTGCTGATAAGCAGGCATGAAAGCACCTAAGTATCTTTGAATGGCAAATGACGTTTCTATAGGAATTTCTTCAGGGATTGTTGGCTCTTCCATTTCATAAATTGGATGATTTTTATTGGCTTGTCAGCACTGGATGATCACTTTGACTCAGGGGCAAGTCCTGGTCATTCAATAATTAGAAAATTACAAACATAGGTTTTAGATATGCCATGCTGGTTTGTTTTTTACATAGTACAAGGTACAGCCTTCACCAATGTAAATATGCTTGATGATACCATATGCATCATTTTCCCATCGCTGCTATTAAGAATACCACAAAGCTTAGTGACTTAAAGCACACATTTATTACTGTACAGTCAGAAATTCTGAAGTCAGTGTCAACAGGGTAGCATTCCTTCAGCGCTTCCCGGGGGCATGTCCATTTCCTGCCTTGTCAAGCTTTTAGCGGACACCTGTATTCTTCAGCATCCTCACCGTATTTCTTTTTCTCCTGTGACCATCCTGCCTGCTGGAAAATCTAGGTGACCCATCTTAAGATCCTTAATATAATCACACTTCAAAGTCCCTTTTGCTGTGAAGAGAAACATTCACCGGGATTATAATGTGGATGTTTTTGGAGATGCTTTACTACCACACCATATTTACCACAAATGTAAGAAATAGTATGATATTGTACATCTCTAAAGTGTTAAACTTCATCAGGGATGGTGGTGCATGCCTATAATCCTAGCATTTGGGAGGCTGAGGCAGGAAGATCACCAGAGTTTGAGACTAGCTTGGGCTACATAGTGAGTTCAAGACCAGCTTGAACTCTACAGTAAGACCCTGTCTCAAAAAACCAAAAATAATTTTTAAAAATGTTAAATTTCAGTAGTTGATTTCCAACCATCACCTGCCTTTTGCCCTCATTCCTTGAAACCTCTGTTTTCCAGCTTTATCAAGATTGCCATGTTGTGTCCCAGTATTTTTTCCTCTGTTCCTCATAGATCTGGTGATTGAGCCTTCCAGCCACTGTCATGCTAACACCGCTGCCTCACCTGCTGGTCTTTCTGTGGTATTTATTTTACCACACTGAACTTCAAAGCAATTGTTTTTAGCCTTGCCTGGCCTGCTGAGGTCACCTGTAGGAAAACCTGAAATGGTCCTTGTTATTGCCAAGTAAATTCATCCTCTTCAACATCTCCTGGGCCCTCCGCATTGCTCCAACAGCCTGCTGCTGCTGCATTTTCTCTGTCCAGGCTGCTGTTTGCAGGGTCAATAACAAATTCCAACCCTGTCATCTGTTTCTGTTCCCTACTTTCTTGAGGCAGTTTTTTTTTTTTTGAGAAAATTCTTTGATGAGAAAATTGCAGCCATAGAAACAAAGTCCACCCTTTGTCCTACAAACTCATTCGCAAGGGTGCTCATCTCTTTTTCCTCCTCTCCCTTGCGAATGGGAGGGGTGTTGTGTCCCAAGGCTAGCCCTGAATAAGGCTAGCCCTGAGCAGACATCCACTGAGGGCATCCAGTGGAAATCCAGTCAGATTTCGCTCTTTGCTTTTGCCGTGTATGTGGACGTTCTGCTGTTGAAATAGTATTCTGTAATTACTGTCTCTATATCTTTGCCATCTGCAAAAGCCACTAATTCCTTTATCCTCTTGAATCTATGCTCTGTCCTAATATCTCACTGAAGCCACCCCATGACTACCTACAGAAAACCCAAAACCAAGTTTATCAAACTCCACCCAGCCCAGTCCTCCTTCCACTTTTCCTATTTGAGGAAATGGTGGTATCACTGTTTTGAGCACGTCACACGACATCGGCTAGCAGCTCTGCAGTCTCGGTTTCTTAAGGTATGCATTGGAATGTAGTGCATACGTCCTTTCAACGTCTCTATTGTGGGATCAGATAATTACCTATATTTTCTTATATCTCTTTTATTCTTTATTACTTTATTGTTTCATTTTTTAAATGTTTAATCCTGTAATGTATGTGTTGCCTGAAGGAATACAATCACTTTTTCCTTTTAATCAAGTAGATTTTCATTTGTTACAGCAGTTTATTGAATAATATAAGTTTACTGATTCAAAATGTCATCTTTATTATTTATGAAGTTTTAGTGGGTACTTAGGCCTGTGAATGGATTTGCTACCTTGTTTTATTGATTTTTCTCCCTATTCTTGAGGCATCGCATAAGAGTTCAGTTATCGCATTTCTATAGTATATTTGAACGGCACAAAGCTTTAAGTACTGGTCTGTTTCAAGATTGTTTTTCAGTTCTGTTAAGCTGAAAATTGCAATTTGTAAATTACAGTCACATGCTGTATAGACTTTGTGGTCAAGGCAGATCACATATACTGTGACTATCATTGAGTGAAAAATTCCAGCTGCCTGGTGATGTGGGCACCATCACAATCTCCTAACTCCTCCCCCCATTGTGAGTCGGCTGTAGCACCAGCCATATGGCAGTGCTGTTCACATGATAACAAGTGACTGTGGTGAGGTTATGTTCTTGTATATGATGCTTGCAATCATTTCAGGGTTCACTCCTTCTACTTACAGGGAAAGTTATGCCCCTCATGCATCTCCTGTTTACATTTGCAGTCATTAAAATGCTCTGGGTTAGATCTAAACTAACCCTCCAAAATCTCATGCATTCAGAAGTGGGGCTTTTGGAAGGGCATTGGCCTGTGAAGGCATCCTTCTCCCCAGGGGGTTCGTCCACATGGCTTCAGAAAGGCCATGTCTAGCAGGTCCGTGTCAGTGCACTCTGCGATGTCTGCATAGTGATGACATTGGTGAAGGACATATTCTCAGAATATCTCCCTGTCATTACATGATACTCAACTATTTTGGGAAGAGGTAGTGACATCTTTGAGAAAGGGAGTCTTCTAGTCCAGAATTTCACATTTACATTTTTATGTCAGTCATGATCTTTAAGACAATTTCTCTCAGCAAAAAATACATTATTTGGTTGTTAAAAAGGGTCATTTTATTATAGTATTAGATATACACCACCAGTATTTGATGGTAATGAAATATTTGTGGTCTGCTAGTTTTATTTTGAGGAGCGTGTTATGTCTAAAAGAAAAAATCTAAGTACTTCATTGTTGTGCATCTTTGGTACAATTTCTTGCTAAATGTCCGTCTATTAACTCTTATTAAAATTTTTGTGTTTCCAGAAGAGGAGCCAGATGTACATTCACTACTGGGATTGCAGATCCTGGGTGGCCTTTACCCATGAGCTCATGGAAAGGGAGAAATACAAACATTCTTCCCAAAACTGGTGGGAGGAGGCAAGAGGTTGTAGACCAAAGTGGGGAGTGGCCGGCTACTGATTCTGCCACAGTGACAGAGTCGCTCTGCCGGGCTTCTGTCATGGGCACCCCAAGTGGCTGTGACAGGCCAGCGGGCACCACTAGCATCACCTGGGCTTCATGTACTTCAAACACCCGCGGAGACAGTGACAAGTGTAGGCAAGGATCCAGGGGCTGGGATTCTCAAAGCCAAACTAACTCACCATGAGAACACAAAGCAAAACAAAAGCTCAAGTCGAAGGACATACGGTGTTCCAGTACAGCAGAGAGGCCTGCGTCCAACAGCCTCACACCGAGTCTTCAGTTTCATAGGGAAAGCACATGGGGTCGGATTCTGCAGGTGTGGCTGTACTAGTCAGTTTCCCCACTGCTGCCCACAATTTCCAACACTCACAACTTAAGGAGGGGAGGTTTCCTTGGCCTCCCATTTTCAAGGTATTCACTGGATTTTCGGCTGGCTCCACAGCAGGAATATCATGGTGGGAGAACACGGCGAGGAAAGCTGCTTACCTCACGGCAACCAGGAAGCAGAAAGAGAGAAAGGAGGCGCCGGAGGTGAGAATCCACCCTTGTAGGCCAAGGCCTCAGTGGCCACCTCCAACCAGGACTCTCCTAACAGCAGTCAGCTAAGAGCTCTTCTATGGGTGAATCCACCGGGGAGTGTGCTGCCCTCGTGATCCACTTGCCTTCCCAAAGCCACCTCTGAACTCATGAGATACCAGGGGCTACTTTAGATCTAAACCATCAAGGTTAACAACCAAATCAGAAAATGTGATTTGCTGGCAGACAGAGGTAGTCAGTGGGATCCAGAGGAATTTTCCTAGGAATTACTTAAGAATGTCTCATCGCTTGTTCTTTCCTTTTTCTGAGAGTCACCTGGAGAAATGTTTTCTTAAATATTGACTTTGCTTCTTTTCTGCTTTTTCTTACATTTAATTTTCTTTTATATTAATAATAAATTCTGTCATTACATAAAAATTTTTTAAAAATGTGAAATATTTCCATTGGTGGCCAAAATGTACCTCACTTGAAGCTAGATGTAATATACCCAAGCACCTCAGAATAATGCGAACCAGTATTATGGATATCACTGCCTTATTTCTGTGTTTAAATAGGGATGCTTTTGGTGTGGAGATGACTATTGTTTGTCATGAAATGAGATATTTTTATTTTACTGGAGCATTATCAAAAATAAATGTTAAATGTTCTCAATTAGACCAAGTCTACAGGGAATCATATGATTTCTTTTATTTTTTCCAAATTAAATTTATTGGTACAGTTTAGATATACATTTTGTGAATTATTGGCCTAATATTTTTCATGAAAAGTCTATTATTAAGCATCCTTAAATTTTAAATGTACTTTACCCATGAAAAAATATTTAAACAGTGTTGTATTTATGTTGTTAACATTTTAGTTGAAGCAAATACAATTTTTAAGGGTTATATTACATTTAAGGACAAATTTCAAAGTGTTTTATCATTTTATAATCTTTGAATGATTTAAAGAGCATGAGAATTTGTACTTGAAAGTCTTGAAGAACTTGTTCATAAACCTCTTTGGGCTTAACTCCTTCTTTGGAGAAAGTTACTTGAACACTAAAAATATGACTTTTATGAGTATCAGTTTATTTTGGCTTTCCAATTCTTGTTCATTTTCTCTGAAAATTGTTCATTTCATTGTGTTCTCAGAACCTGTTCCCATAGTGCCACAAAACATATTTTCATAAATAAAAATTTGATTCACATCTGTTTATATTGTCAAATATTTGTTTTTGTCTTCAGTTAACATGCCAGTAGTTTGTATATTCCATTGATACCTGCATAGATGAGATATTGCATTTAGAAGTTTACTTATCTATTAAATCTGCTAGTTTTCTGTTGCATTGTTTAAAGTCTGCTTTTATTAGTTTTCTTATGTTTCTCTAAGATTTATTTGTATGTTTTCTACTTCTACGTACTATATAGTTTTTCTTTATTAAATTTTTGGGTAAAAATAAAATACAAGGCTATATATTTTCTCTAAATATAGCTTTGGTCACATCTGATTAAATTTTTGTGAGGTGTTCTGCTATTTTGTGACTAGCAGGCAATTAATTATATTTTGTCTTTAACATACTTTTCATTCTTCAGAGTTGAATTTAAAGTTACTTTGTGAGCACAGGTGGTATAAATAGTTTTTCAAAAATTAAACCACTAAGGGGTTCCGGGGAAGTTGGCAACCAGGTGAGCAGCAAGGGAGCGAACCTCCTTAATAAACACCACCAGCTCGAGACAGACTTGGCGAGCGTGAATGCCGGGACCTCGGCTGGGAAGTTTAAACTGGGCGTATTTCTCTGAGATGCCGGGGGAGATGTGGTAGGGCGGACCAGGCTGCCGGGGCGAGACGTGGGAAAGCCCCAGACGCTGGGAGCC
>PVLD010032406.1:0-14669 GCA_004027595.1 Dinomys branickii
AATCTGTTCAAAAACAGAGAACAGATGGGACGAAGGAAAGTAGAAAAGAAAAAGACAAAAATGTATGTATGTATATAGGAATATATATGAATATACATATGTGCAGGAGGGCTAACATGGTTCTACTATTGTATTATATCACTTAATGCTAAGCAATAATCGATGACAGGATATTAGATTAATAGTGTATATCTGTATGGGTTAACACACACTTCGAAGATATCAATATGTAAAGCAGCAACAAGCGGTGTTTTTTTCTGTTGTTGTTGTTGTTGATGTTGTTGCTGTTGTTGATGTATGCCTGTTTTCTTTCTTGTCTTTGGATTTTTGGTTTTTGTGGTTTTTTTTTTTTAAAAAAGGAAAAAAAAAAAGCTAGTAGCCATGCTCACACTCACATAAAAACAAAAACAATGAAGAGAAAATGAAATAAAGAAAAGGAAGAAAATAAGAAAAAAAATGTCCACTTCAAGAAGTGTCTTTGCTGTTACTGGTAGACAACAAGGGTAGACAAAGTCCAGATCCATGTTGATTAAATCCAGCAAGCCAACAGTAGCTTTATGGCAAGTTAGTGGATAGTCCCAGCAAGCCTGCACTGCTATTTCCACTAAAGTTCAGGTTGGTTTCTGGTCATGAGGCAGGAACAAAATGTATTAATCCTGCAGTAGTCTATGCATTTCTTGTTGATTAAAACTTGGGTGGCTGCTTGATGAAGCCAGCAGTTGCTCTGAGTTCCGAGCTCAGCTGGCCCCTCTTTAAGATGGCTCCCAACCAATTACCCTCTCCTGTGTGATACCTGAACTCAAATAACTCACCAGTCATCACAGTCTGCTATATCCATAGCTCTATTCCACTGGTGCATTTCTCTGAAGGCCTGTGGGGTCACCAGTAGTTACCCTGTGTCTACACGTAGGAGCTGCCCCTCCCACACAGTGAATCCAGGCTCTGGGAGAAAGTGCCATTTGAAACCTCCTTCCTCATGAAGTTTTTCTCTTCAGTTCTCACTCCAGATCCTTCCTGGTTCCGAGGGACCCACTTCCCTCCTTCTCTTGCACACATTTCTATATTCCAGTGTCTGGACACCAACTCTTGGAGAGGCTTGCTCCATTGTACACCATTCCACCATCTTCCTGGAAGTTTATTCTTTCTAATTTGATAGGCCCTTTCGTCCAAAATTATGTCCGTTTCTTCTACTTTTGAATTTGTTACCATATAGCTTCTTCTTCTTTTTTTTTTTTGATACCAGGAATTGAACTCAGGATCTTTCATTTGTTAGGTAGGTTCTTGTGCTGGTGAGCTATATCCCCAGCCCCAAGCTTCTTCATTAATGCCTAATAATACTCTGTATTTCTATTGAATCAATTGTAATATCTTCTTTTTATCTCAATATTTATTTGGGTCATTTCTCTTTGCTTTGTTCAATCTAGTAAATATTTGTTCATTTTATCAGTTTGAAGAACCAACTTTTCATTGATCTTTTATATTTTTTATGCTTTTCTATATATTTCTACTCTCATCTTTGTTATTTCATTTTACTAACTGATTTTGGTTTGATTTTGCTTTTTGAGATCTTTGAGACACTTGATTAGGTTGTTTATTTGAAATCTCTTTTTTAAATGTAGGCACTTATGTTATAAATTTTTAGTAATAGTTTTGTTTCATACCATTAGTTGTAGTATATTTCTATTTTCATTTAATAAAGTTTTAATTTGTCATATGTTTGTTGGGAACTTGTACTTCTTCCTCTGCCAATTGTCTATTACTTTCCCTTGCCAATTTCTTGACCAGAACTTTATTTTAGGTTTTTAAAATTCTTTTTATATTCTTGATATTAGTCCTGTCTGAGTAGCTGGCAAAATATTTTTCCCATTCTGTCAATTATTTTTTCACTCTACTGATTGGGTCTTTTGCAGTACAAAAGTTTTTAATTAGATATAATCCCAATAGTTATTTGTTCCATGCTTCACATTCTATCAAGGATTTTACCTATTTTATCTTCTAGAAGGTTTATTTTTTTAACATTTAGATGTTTCAGCTATTTTCATTGTAATTTAGTATATGATGAGAAATAAGGGTCCAGTTTCAATCATCTGCACACAGATAATCAGTTTTCCGAACAATACTTGTTGAATAGGCTATCTTTCCTCCAAAACATGCTTTTGGACCCTTTGTCAAAGGTCAAATAGGTCATTTTGTCTGGGAAAGTTTCTCTATGCTCAATTATGTTCCAATGATCTATATGTTTTTGTTCCAGTAGCACGCTATTTTTATCATTATTGATTTGTAGTGTAGCTTGAAGTCAGGTTTTGCTATGCACCTTGCTTTGCTCTTCTTGCCCAGGATTGCTTTTGCAAGTCTGAGTATCTTTTAGTTTGATATGAATTTTAGGATTGTTTTTTCTAGATCTGTAAGTATGCTCTTGGTATTTTGATTGGAATGGCACTGAATCTGTATAATAGTTTTGGGAGTCTAGCCATTTTGACAATACTAACCTGCCTATTAGAGGACATCTCTCTGTTTTCTGTTTTCTTCCATCTCCTTTCTCAGGGTACTGTAGTTTTATTTGTAGAGGTCTTTTACTTCCTTGGCTAAGTTAACTCCTAGGAATTTCCTTTTTCTTGAAGGTACTTTGTTATTATTTACACAATTTCCTTCTCATCATTGCTGGTGTACATAAATGCTTATGATTTTTATGTGTTGATCTTGCATCCTGCTTCTTGCTGAGGTTGGTTATTAATTCTAAGAATGTTTGGGTGTTCTTTGGATTTTCTATATAGGGCATCATGTCATCTGCAAATAAGATAACTTGAGTTTTTCCTTTCCTACATGTATACCTTTGTTTCTTTCTTTTCCCCACTTTCTCTGGCTAATGTTTTACATGCTATATTTAACAGAAGAGGTGATAGTGGACATCCTTGTTTTCTGAACGTAGGGGGAATGGTTTTACATTTTGCCTATTTTCTAGCTATTGTTTTCTTATATATAGCTTTTATCATATTCAGGTACACTTCTTCTCTACCTGTTTTCTTCGGCGTTTGTATTGCGAAGTGGTGCTCAATTTTTTTAAAAGCCTTCTCTATATGTAATTTTAAAAATTTCATTTTTAAATTAAAGACAATAAAAAATAATAAAATAATAACACAAAAACAAAGCAAAAACAATAAAACTCATACATGGTTTCAAAACAGAATGATAGGAATTAACAATGGTTGTTACATTACATATTGATATCTTTAACAAAGTTGCTCAGATTACCAGATGTAAGAATGCAAGACTGACCAAACCTCTTAAGAGAATAAAAAATGCTTTAAAAGACATTAGAAATAATATAGAGCTTCACTAGATAGGACAGTAGGAAGTCACCAATGGGTGTTATATTGCATATTGTTGTCTTCAAATTAGTTGTTAAGATTAACAGATATAAGCATGCAAAATTGGTCAAAAATTTAGGCACTAACTCTTCCTTTCATTAGACCATTAGACATCAGCAATACAATTATATCATATATATACATATAATATATGTGTATATATTATATATGCATAGTGTGTGTGTGTGTATATATATATATTTAATTATATATATATATATATATTCCCTGCTTTTGGGCTTTATTTACTCTTTCAGGTTCTTACACTATGGAGACAGTATGATGTTTACAAATGTGGGTTCAATTTATTTCACTTATGACTATGGTCTCTACTTCCATCCATTTACCTATGAAAGTCTCAAGTGTATCCTTTATATACCTGAGTAATACTCCATCCTATAAAAATGCCAAAGCTTTTTTATCCATTCCTCAGTTGATAGGCATTTGGGTTGCTTCCCAAATGACAAATTGTGCTGCTATAAACATTGGTGCATATATATGACTGTGGAATGATGTTTTTAATTTTTCTGGGAAAAAACCCACAAGGGGAATAGCTGGGTTAAGTGGGACCTATAATCCTAGTTTTGTGAGGAATCTCCACATCAATGTCCACAGTGGTTTCACCAATTTAAGTTCCCGTGAACAGTGCAGAAGTGTTCCTTTCTCCCACAGCCCCTCCAGCATTTGTTATGTATTGATTTCTTGATGATAGCCATTCTTCCTGGGGTGTGATGGAATCTCAGTATTGTTGTAAATTGTATTTATTGAATGACCAATGATGAACTTTTTTTCATGTATTTATGTTCCATTTGTATTTATTCATCTGAGAAGTGTGTATTCAACTCAGATGCCCATTTTTGAGTTGGGTCTTTGAATTTGGGGGTCATAATTTATTTTCATTCTTTAGATGTTCTAGATACAAGTCCTCTGTCTGAGGGGCAGTTGGCTAAAATTTTTTCCCAATTCATGGGTTTTCTTTTTACTCTGCTGGCGATTTCTTTTGATGTTCAGAAACTTTTCAGTAAGATGAGATGTATTATTCATCCTTTGACGTATTTCCCATTCAATTTGGGTTTTGTCCATGAACTCTTTCCCTACCTTATATTTATACATATTTTCTTTTCCAGTAGGTAGTGTCTCTGCATTAATATTTAGATCTTTGACCCATTTTGACTTTAGTTTAGTGCATATGACATACATGGGTCTAGTTTTAGTCTTCGGCATGTGGAAAGCCAGTTTTTCTAGCACCGTTTATTAAAAAGGCTATCTTTCTTCCAGTGAACATCTTTGCCCCATTGTCAAAGATGAGATGGCTTAGTGTGCTTGTAGTTTTCTGCATCTTCCAATCTGTTCCACTGATCTTCAGATCTCTTCTTTTTTTTTGCCAGTATCTTGCTAATTTTATCACACTAGCTTTGTAGTATAATTTCAAATCCAGGAGTATGATGCGTCATGCCTTGCTTTTGTAACCCTGCATTGTTTTTGCTCTAGATCTGTGATCTACACTAATAGTATTTTTGTTGGGATTGCATTGACTATGTATAACAATTTTCAGAGTATGGCCATTTTCATAATGTGGCTCATGCTATACTTGAGCAAGGAATAACTTTCCATTATCTGAAATCTTTGATCACTTTTTCAGAGCACTGTAATTTTCACTGTATAGATCTTTTACTTCTTTTGTTAGATTGATTTCTAGGTATTTCATTCTTTTGGATGCTACTGTGAAAGGTGTGGTTTCCCTAACTTGTCTCTCACTTTGTTTATTGTTTCTGTACAGGAATGCTATTGATTTTTTGAGTGTTGAATTTGTATCCAGCCATGCTGCTGAATTTTGTTATTAAATCTATAAGCGTTTTGGTGGAGTTTTGGGGGTCTTCTATGTAGAGTATCATGTCATCTGTGAATAATGATAATTTCACTTCTTCTTTTCCTATCCTTATTTCTTTTATTCCTCTCTCTTGTCTAATTGCTCTGGCTAGTATTTCCAGAAGTATAATGAATAGGAATGGTGGCAGTAGACATCCTTATCTGTTCCTCATTTTAAAGTGAAAGCTTTCAGCTTTTGTCTATTTTGTATGATAGGAATGGTGACAGTGGACATCCTTGTCTGTTCCTAATTTTACAGTGAAAGCTTTCAGCTTTTGTCCATTTTGTATGATGTTGGCTGTTGGTTTATCACAGCTTTTATCAGAGTGAGGTAAAGACCATCTATTTTTATTTTCAGCAATGTTTTTACCATGAATGAGTGTTGGACTTTATCAAAAGCTTTTTGGGCATCTATTGAGATGATCATGTGATTTTTGTCTTTGGCTCTGTTGATATGGTGTATTACATTAGTTGATTTGCCTATGTTGAACCATCCCTGCATTCCTGGGAAGAATTCCACTTGGTCATGATGTACAATCTTCTTGGTGATTTTCCCCATTCTGTTTGCTAGTATTTGTTGAGAATTTTTGCATTTATATTCATTAGGGAGACTGGCCTGTAGTTCTCGTTTTTGTTGGGTCTTTCTTTGGTTTTGTATCAGGGTAACACTCGTCTCCACAAATGAGTTGGGGAGAATTACTTCCCTTTCAATTTCATTCAACAGTTTGAGAATTGACATTAAATCTTCCCTAAATTTCTTGTAGAATTCAGCTGTGAATCCACCAGAACCTGTGCTTTTCTTTGTTGGTAAGTTTTTATTACATTTTCAGATTTTTTGGCGGATATTGAGTTATTCAGGATTTTTATATCTTCTTGATTCAGCTTTGGTAATTCATATGTATCTAGGAATCTGTTTCTCTCCTCTGTGTTTTCTCTTATGAGAGTAAAAGATTTTCAAAGTAGATATTGACAGTCTTCTGAATTTGTATAGGATCTATAGTGATTTCATCCTTTTCATTCCTTATTGCATGCATTTGCATTTTCTCTTTCCTTTTCTTGATAAGGTTAGCTAGGGGTTTATCAATTTTATTTATTCTTTAAAAGAACCCACTCGTTGATTCATTATTTGTCTCGTTTTCTTAGTCTCCATTGCATTAACTTCTCCTCTGATCTTTATAATTTCTTTCTTTCTTTGGGCTTGAGTTGCTCTTCTTTTTCTAGAAGCTTGAGGTGGAGCATATGGTTGTTTATTTGTGCTTCTTCTGTTTTCTGAAGGGGAATTCACCACTATAAATTTTCTTCTGAGGACTGCTTTCATTGAGTTCCACATATTCCTGTGAGCTGTATCTGCTATTTTCCCTTGATTATAAATATTGTTTAATATCTTCTTTGATTTCATCTGTGACCCCTTTACCTTCTGTTCAGGAGGATGTTATTGAATTTCCATGTGTTTATGGGAGTTTTTGCAATTTCTTTTGTCATTAATTTCCAATTTCATTGCACTATGTCTGGTAGTATGCATGAGATAATTTCAGTTCCTTTGCACTTAAGCTTGTCCTATGGGCTAGTATATGGTCTATTTTAGAGAACGTACCATGTGCAGCTGAAAATGTGTATTCTGATGTTGTTGGGTGGAACACTCTGTAAAGGTCTACTAAGTCCACTTGTTCACAAGTTTGGTTCAGTTCTGTTATTTCTTTGCAGACTTTT
The DNA here is from genome assembly GCA_004027595.1 of Dinomys branickii. Classification (NCBI taxonomy): domain Eukaryota; kingdom Metazoa; phylum Chordata; class Mammalia; order Rodentia; family Dinomyidae; genus Dinomys; species Dinomys branickii. The sequence continues at coordinate 6,948 of PVLD010032406.1, forward strand.
TGTCTAGTTAATCTACCTCTTTGTGACAATGAGGTGTTAAAATCCCGTTATGATTGTGTTACTGTTTTTTTGATTTTTCACATCTGTGAAAATTTTTCTTACATAGTTAGGTGCTCCTGTACTTGCTGCATAGATATTTATGATTGTTATCTCTTTCTCTTGCAGTTTTCCCCTAAAGAAGGTCACTATGTAGTGAGTGACCATCTTTATCTCTTTTGACTGTTTTTGAAGTTCACATTGCCTGCAAACAGAATAGCTACTGTGCTTTTTTCTGATGTCCTGTCACATGGAGTATTGTTTCCCATCCTTTGACTGTGAGTCTGTGAATTTCCTTTTGAGTTAAATGGGTTTCTTGTATACAGCATATTGTTGGATTTTGTTTCTTGACCCAATCTGCCAGTCTGCTTCTTTTGATTGGTGAATTGAGGCTGTTTATCTTAATGGTATAACTGATATATATTGCCCTGTCTTTGTCAAGGCATTTTCCTGTTGGTTCCCTACATTTTTCCTTTAATTGCATGCTCTGCTTAGAAGTTTCTTTCTATTGTTGTTCTTAAAATTGTGATCATTTTCATCTCTTTCTAGAGTATCTTTACATACTCTTTGTACAGTTAGTTCAGTGCTCATGAATTTCTTTAGTTGTTCTTTGTCATGGAAATAATTTATTTTTGTGCATTAATTTGAAGGATAATTTTTCAGGGTATATCACTCTGGATTGGAAGTTGTTTTCTTTCATAACCTAAAATACTCTCCAAGCTCTTCTTGACTTGATGGTTTGAGAAATCTGCTGTGATTCTGATGGGCTTTTCTTTATAGGTGATCTGTTTCTTTTCTCTAAGAGGTTTTAATTTTCTATTCTTTTGCTGAATTTCTGCAATCTTGGTTATTATATGTCTGGGTATACATTTCTTTTGGTTACATCAGATTATTTTTCCATGTTTGGGAAATTTTCTACTATTACTTCTGCAAATAGTCTTTATGCCATTTGTGTTGACTCCTGCTGTTTATTTGTACCTATTAATCTTACATTGTTTTTCTTCATGTCATCTTGGGGCTGTTTAATTCTTTTCTGGTTCCTTGCTATTTTTCACAAATCTTTCCTTTCATGATTGTTAGCTGCAATGCTATCTTCAAGGTCTGAAAGTCTCTCTCCAGCTTTGTTCAAGCAGTATTGCCAACTTTCAATTTTTAATTTCCTGGGTATCAGTTTGAATCTGTTTAATGCACTGTAATTCTTTCCTATATTCATTCAAGGTTTCCAACATTTTTCTGTGGTCTTCTATTTTTTCTCTCCATCTTCTTTAGATGTACTGAGCAATTCTTTCATTATTGTTGTCATTTTTTTTCTACCTGATTATTTCTCATATGATGTATTCTATGGCCTGATGGAGTTTTTTGTTTTGTTTTGTTTTTTTGGTTTTTTTTTTTACTTCAGCTGCTATCATTTGAGAAACTTCAGGTGTATGACTTCCAAGGTCTGCTGTGTCCATGTCTCCAGGTCTTGCTCTGGGTCAGGTGGCAGTCTCAGATTGTATTTTGCTCCTTCGTTTATCATTTTTGAAGATCTGGAGGTTCCGTGCAATTTAGCCTCACTTCCAAGGTGGTATGGGAGTGGTGAGGCCAGGACTCCAAGGTCTTGGTCTTCAGTGCAGCTCCCCTCATGGTGCATGGGGGTGGGTGCAGTTGCTGATGCTCCCAAAGATTTCTGGGGCTCATCTGGCTTCCATGACAGTGGGGGAGGGGTGGAGGCCACTTACAGAGGTTCCAAAGCTGTCCAAGGATCCCTTTGGCTCCTACAAAAGGTTTCCCAAGCTCTCCAGGACTCAGCTTGGCTCCCTTGAGGTAGAGGGGAGGATGCATTATCACCAATGCTCCCAACGCTGTTTATGGTCCTGCCTGGCTCCTTTGCTGGTGAGGGAGGGGTGGGAACATGGTCACCAAGGCCCCAAATAGTGTTGAGGCCTCAGCATGGCTCCCATGTTGGTGGGGGAGGGGCAGCTCACCGAATTTCCTGATGCTGTCTGTGGTTCAGCCTGACTCCTGCAGGGGTGCAGGGGGTGGGGGTGAGGAATAGTTCCCAAAGTCCCCCAAGCTGGATCTCAGCCTGGCTCCCACACCAGTGGGAGAGGGGCAGCTCACAGAAGTTCCCAAAGCTGTCTGGGATTTAGCCCAGCTAAAGGCCCCCAAGCTGTCCCTGGCTCAGCCTGGCTACAATGACATACGGGTTGGCAGGGAACGGTCACCAAGGCTCTCAAGTTGTGCAGGACCCAGCCTAGTTCCCATGCCTGAGGGGGAAGGGTGGGAATGCAGTCACCTGGGCCCCAGAAACTGTCCAGGGGGGTTGGCCTGTGTGTCATGCCAGTGTGTGAGGGGTGGGGATGGCTCACTGAGGTTCTCAAAGTTGTTCAGGGTTCAGCCAGCTCCTAAAACATGTATCTGTTGATATCATGTTTTTTTTTTCTCCTTGTTGCTGTATTTATATTACATTTATTGACTTGCATATATAAAGCCAGGCTTGCATTCCTACAATGAAACCTACTGCATCATGATGTATGATCTTTTGGACAATATGCTGTATTCTACTTGCTTTCTTTTGGCAAGATATAGAAGAGCCGGTGGCTTAGGATTGTTAGGGCTGAGGAATAATACTAGAGAAGATAGGAATGACTATGAGGAAGCAAAGTACGGTGAATTTGAAAACGTTTGTAAAAGTTTACATATTTGGGAAAAGAATAAAGAAATATGCTAAGAACAATTTTGTCTTGGCGGTTTGGGGTGAAGAAACTAGATAGGAAAGTAGGAACTGTGGTGTTTCTCTCTGCTGCTAATTGTCACAATGCCTCCTTCAAAGTGTGCCCCTAACCAGAACTGGGCAAAGTTTCTCTCAGTACCCGCCCCCCTCTCACCATGCAAGTTCTGGGGCAAAGGAGAAACCTAAGCTGCAGAGTTGCTAAAATCACCTCTGCACACCTATGTGGGTGATGCTGCAGTAGGAACCAAGATATTCCTAGCTCACCTTGTTAGTATCCAGTGCTTGAAACCAATACAGGGGTTAGGAATAGTGGGAACTACATGGGCATCTGGCTTCAGTTCTAGAATCAGAACAACATCCACACACCTTGTTTCACCCTTTGTCTCGGAGGGTAAGTAACTGTATCTTCTGGTTCTAGAGGGCAATTTCCCTCTGTGTTAACCCTGTCCCCTATAGTGAACAGCCTCCAGCAGGCTTAAATCAGTTTCTACTATTACTGGGCCAATTTGAGTTAACAAAGAATTTCCATTAAAGCCAGTGCAGTGTAATTTCCCAGAGAAGGGGCTGTGCAGGGATTTCTGAACGCTTGACCAGTTCAAATTTAAACAGTAGCCAACTTCTAAAGATGGCTCCTGGCTAGAGTATCCTGGAGATCACTGAAAAATGAAATCCTTCTCCAAAGTGAAGGTACCATGCAGATTTCAGATTACTTACCTAAGCAGGCTGCAAGCCTGTGAGGACTCTAATACTTTCTATTAGCTAGAATTCTCAACAACTGCACCACTAGTTTGCTTAGAATCCTTCCTTCCATGTGTATAGCAGACTCCCCTCCTCCAGCTGTGGAGCTGGGGAGGTAAATGGCAAGGACTTTTGATTCTTTTACTATGTAGACTCAACTCTCTTATTCTTTATTTTTTTTTAATTTTAAAAGTAAAATAACAAAAACATATTAACAAACAGACAGACTCAAAGTAGCACAAGAATAGTACAATCAAAACTGAATTACAGATAAGGTGACAGGGAATTAACAATGGTTGTATTACATATTTGACAATATCAAAATGTACACTCAGGAAAACAAGTATGGACATGCAAGATTGATCAAATAACTAATCATTAACTGTTCCTTACAATAAAGCAACATACGTCCGTAGTACAACTATGTTAGCTATCTTACATATACATATATAAATACATAATTATCACTTTCTTCTTTTTCTCCTTCCCCTCATCTCACTTGCTCTATACTTTTGATGCTTCCTTTCATACTTCCCAATTTATTTTCACACTCAAGTTTTTACACTAGTGATACAATTGCTTACACATGCACATCTGATTTATTTCACTTATGAGTATGGTCTCTAATTGTGACCATTTACCTAAAAAGCCTCAAGTTTCTCTTTCTTTATACCTGAGTAATATTCCATTATATAAAAATGCCACAGGTTTTTTTATTCAGTCCTCAGAGGGTGGACATTTGGGTTGCTTCCACAATTTAGCTATTATAAATTGTGTTGCTATAAACATGGGTGCACATATATCACAGTGATATGATGTTTTCAGATCTTCTGGGAAGGTGAATAGAAGGTGAATAGCTGGGTGGAATGGAACCTCTAGACCTAGTTTGCGAGGAACCACCAAACCAATTTGCACAGTGGTTTCACCAGTCTGCATTCCCACCAGCAGTGAAGAGTTCCTATTTCTCCATAGCCTTCCAAGCATTTGTTTTGTTTTGGTTTTTTTATTTTAAAAGTAAAAGAATGAAAACATTAACAAACAGACACAAAGTAGCACAAGAACAGTACAATCAAAATAATTACAGACGATCCTCGGCCAGAAAGCGGGCAATGCGGCGGCTGCGGCCGGCGGCTCCTGCGAGAACAGCGAGGAGGCGGAGACGCGCCGGGGAGTGCCAGGATCTCCTGCCAGCACGGGTCTCGGAACGGGTGAGCCAACTGAGCACCGCAACAGGATTTCTGAGTCAGGAAGAAGCTCGACCCAAGGAGATACATCTGAGTGGCATTCCTGCCTGCACAATCCCAGGGTGAATTGATTGGGCGCCCTGACCAGTTTTTTTGAGTCAGGGAGAAACTCCTACCAGTGAGGGACATCCGAGCAGCACTTCTGACTGCACTATCCCCGGGACGGAAGAGCTGGCTGGGCGCCCCGACGGGATTTTTGAGTGGGGGAGGAGCTCCACACAGGGAGGAACACCTGAGCGGCCCGCTGCCTGCAAGGTCCCTGGAGTGGCGAGCTGTTTATGGGCCCCAGCCAGGTCTGGAGGTAGAGAATAGCGAGGTCCACAAAGCAGCATCTGACCAGCCTTTTAAGCGGATCTCTCAGCAGAAAGCTTAAGGGACATTCGCCCAAAGAGAAGGAGTCATTGGAGCAGCCTCTGCAGCAGACCTTTGCCTGCTGAACTGCCAGTGGAATTTATAGCTCAACATTTTGAATCTGATACTCAAAAATGGGAAAACAGAGGAACAAAACGCAGTCTCAGAACTCAACCCCACCGAGACCAAGTTCTGAATGTGAGGATACAGGGGAACCAGGAAGCCACATACCTGCAAGTTATGAAACGATTGCATTCGAAATGAAACAACTCCAACAGGCCATAAAAAAGCTGAAAGCAGAAATAAGCCACATACCTGCAATGATCTCTCAGACAAAAAACGAACTGAAAACAAAAATGAAAGAAATGTTCCATACACATAGAGAAGAAATAGGTAAAAGATTAGAAGAAAATAGGAAACAAATGGAAATGTTACAAGAGCAATTTAGGAATGAATTACCAAGAATGAAACAGGTCCAAAGAAAATGCCAGAAATTGAAAACTTACACGGAAAGCTTGCAAAACTGCGTAAATGAAACCGAAGATAGAATTTCAGACCTTCAAGATAGCATGGCAGTTTATGAGGGAGAAATGATCTCATAAAATCATCAAAGACACAAGAAAAATTAATCCAACAGCTCCAAGATGAGGCAAAACGTAATAATATTCGAGTAATAGGAGTGAGTAAAACAGTAGGAGACCACACAAACGATATAAAAAGAATATTTGCTGAAATAATAGCAGAAAATTTCCCAAACAAGATACTGAAGTTCAGTTAATCGAGGCATATAGAACCCCAACGATCCACAACCCAAAGAAAAACTTACAAAGGCATATAATAGTCAAGATCCCAGATATCCAGCAAAAGAACACAATATTAAAAGCTGCTAGAGAAATGAAACAGATCACCTATAAAGGAAAGCCCATCAGAATCACAGAAGACTTCTCAACGGAAACCATGAAATCAAGAAGAGCTTGGAGTGAGGTATTACAGATTCTGAGACAAAACAACTTCCAACCCAGACTGATGTATCCTGCAAAACCATCCCTCAAATTCAAGAGAAATAAAATATTTTCACGACAAAGAACAACGGAAGAACTTCATATGTGCCAAACCAGCATTGCAAAGAGCACTAAAAGATATTCTAGATAGAGACAAAAGAGACCACAATCCCAAGAACAATAGAAATAACTCCCTAAACAGAACAAGTAATTAACCAGTCAGGAAAAGAAGGAAAACAACAAGTAAATAACATGACTAGAATAAGCCAACATATAACCATTATAACCATTAATGTAAATGGCCTCAATTCACAAGTCAAAAGGAAAAGATTGGAAGAGTGGATTAAGGAACACAATCCAACGATAGGCTGTATAGAGGAAACATATTTTACTGAAAAGGAAATCCACAGATTAAAAGTTAAAGGTTGGAAAACAATTTTCCATGCAATAGGTCCCCAGAGAAAAGCAGGGGTAGCTATTATGTTTGCAAACAATGTAAACTTCAAACCAAAAACAATCAAAAGAGATAAAGAAGGCCATTACATACTAGTTAGGGGAAAGCTGCAAGAGGAAGAGGTAACAATCCTAAACATTTATACACCAAAGCATGGAGCAACTAACTATACAAGTCAAATCTTAACAGACGTAAAAAATCAAATAACTAATAACACTATTGTAATAGGGGACCTAAACACCCCTCTGACGCAGAGACAGGTCAACTGGACAGAAACTCAGCAAAGAAATCACAGACCTGAACCAAAAGTGTGAATAAATGGACTTAGTAGATGTATATAGAGTGCTCCACCCCACAACATCAGAATACACATTTTTCTGAGCTGCACATGGGCCTTTCTCCAAAATAGACCACATTCTAGCCCATAGAGCTTATGTACCTAAATGCAAAAGAATTGAAAGTATCCCATGCATATTATCGGACCACAGTGTAATGAAATTGGAAATTAATGACAAAGAGAACTCCAAAAACCACATAAACACGTGGAAATTAGAAAACAACCTCCTGAATAACCAATGGGTCACACAAGAAGTTAAAGAAGAAATTAAAAACTACCTACAAATAAATGAAAACGCAAGTACAACCTACCAGAATCTGTGGGATGCAATGAAAGCAGCCCTCAGAGGGAAATTTATAGCAACGAACTCATACACAAAGAAAATAGAAACAGAGCAAATAAATAACCTAAAGATACACCTCAAACTCTTAGAAAAAGAGCAACAAGCCAAACCAAGAGCCCAAAGAAGAGAGGAGATTATAAAACTCAGGGCAGAAATTAATGCAATTAAGATGAAGAAAACTCTACAAAAAATTAGTGAATCAAAGAGTTGGTTCTTCGAAAGAATAAATAAAATTGATAAACCCCTAGCCAACCTTATCAAAAAAAGAAGGGAAAGATCTCAAATTCATGCAATAAGGAATGGAAAAGAGGAAGTCACTACAGATCCAAAAGAAATACAAAAGATCATTAATACCTACTTTGAAAATCTGTATTCCCATAGGATAGAAAATACAAAAGAAATGGACACATTCCTAGAAAGGTACAAATTGCCAAAATTGAATCAGGAAGACATAAAAACCCTGAATAACCCAATATCAATTAATGAGATTGAAAATGTCATT
>PVLD010032407.1:0-14667 GCA_004027595.1 Dinomys branickii
TGACTAAATTTGCATGTCTGTATATGGGTCCATACATCTACAATTCGAAGATATCAATGGATAAAGCAACAACTACTGTTGAGACCATATCACCTTGTCTATAGATTAGTTGTGATTGTACTATTTTCTATGATAATGGGTGTCTGTTTGTCAATATGTTTTTGTACTTTTATGTTTCTAAAATAAAAAAAAAAGTAAATAAAGAAGTCACAAAGTTTTCCCCACAACTTCTGAAGAAAGCCACCAGCAAATAAATTAAGTTGCAACTTTCACAGAAAAGCTCTAAGAATCATGTAAACTATCCCAAGCCATCACAGTAGAGGATTATGTAACCTACAAGTACAAATAATAATAATATAACAAGAAAACATATATGAAAATCCAACTGATTTAGTTGGTAACAATACCATAAAAATTATAAAGCAAAATAAAATAGTATGAGATATTGTAAATTGTATCAAGTAGCCTCAAAAGATAATGAACATTTCCTAACAAATAATATATAGATAGATATACATAAAACTATGCACTCATTCACTTAGTGACCATGCATTAAAATACTAACAGATCCATGCTTTAAACTGTTCACGGGGCTGAAAACAGGAACCAGATTACTGAAAAGTGCAAAGTAATCAAACATATACACACGTTTGATTTTCCTTAGAAACGTTTGGCTTCATACTCAGCAGCATCCTTGACCTTTATCTCACTGGGAACACCAATCGCTCAATATCCAGGGAGGCGAGGTGCTGGCATTCAAACTGGGAAAGTCAGGGATAAACAACTTAAAAGCCAGATATAAAGGATAATTTTATGGAGTGGTAACTGGCCCGTAGACAGAGGGATGGACTCTGCCACACGGATCAGAGAGGTCCCCTCACAGGACATGGTACTTACACTGAAACCTGAATGGTAAAAGGTCATCATCCCGGCAGCCTCTGGTAGAAAGATGTTCCAAAAAGAGGAAACAGCAAGGACTAACGGGAAGACAGCAAACGCATACTGAACTGTCCGAGTGCCTAATGAGACGGTCCCTCACCTTCCCCACAAGCCCTAATAAAACCACCCCTGTCCAGCTCACTGGCAATGCACTTGGCGGCCCCAGCCGGAAACACCGAGGGCCAAACTGAGGTAAGAGTACAAGGAGTCACCCAGGAAAGAGCTGCCGTGCAGTCCCGTCTCCCCCACAATTAAGGACTCAAGCCCCGCTCAAATAGTTCACGTTCACAAAATAAATGAAATGCTAATAACAGATTGCCCTAAATCCGACTGCATTTTTAAAATCCTGAATCAATAAAAATGACTGTGCTTCTGAAGGGAGCTTTCCCAGGAAAAAACAGGGCCTCGTCCGGCCATACTCACTGGGCACCCTGTTTTCAGAGGCCTTCCCCAGCCCAGCTCATGAGGAAAAACTCACAGAAGGAGCATTCTTATAGCATAGCTTTTATATTCCGAATCTGATTCTGCTGGAGATATAGTCCAATGGTTTTCTTAGTTACTCTACCCCTGGGACAACTTGCCTGATGCCCACCACTTACAGGAACGATTCCTTTCAGCTTGTGCTTTTTAGAGGTTTCTGCCCACAGCAGGGCCAAGGCAGAAAGCTGGCAGTGGGCACAGCAGGAAAGCTGCTTCTGTCCTGGTAGCCAGGAGGCAAACAGAGAAGGGAGGAGCGGGGACGGGAGTGCACCCTCCCAGGTGACACCCCCAGCGACCCACCCACCCTGTGGCCCAATCACCCTACACACACCCGAGAGTTCAGGGGTACATTTTAGATCTAAACCATAGTGCTGCTGTAAGGTGCTTGCTTAGCGTGTACAAAGCCCTGGACTTGCTCCCTAGACCAGAGAGGATGTGGGTGGAGGAGAAAGAGAAGGGAAAGGAGGGGAGGGGACAAGGAGGAAAGGAAGGAGGGGCAGGAGGGGGAGGGAAGAGGAGGCGGGACAGGAAGGGGGAAGAGGGGAAGGAGGGGAGAGAAGAGAAAGGCATTTGACTCAGCCTAAAAAACATTTATTTTACATGTTAAACATATTTGAGAAACTACATATTAACATTTGTTTTCATTTATTTTCATGGTCAATTTTAGAAATTTTTTTATATCTTATGTACAAGTACTAGTTTCCCTAGGGTAAAAAGAACACAAGGTAATAATAATAACAATAATACACTACAGAAACACTTAACTCCGCCACTTCTGTCCGAAACCCGATGTGGGCAGCAAGCAGGTTAGCGTTCAGAAACCCAGCTATGAGGGAAAGAAAGCTAGGACTGTTCCTGGAGGGAGACTGCTTTAATGAAGTTTGCCTTTGTGGTGGTGCTGGCTGTTAACACTGTCACGTTGTTGGACCCAACTTTAACTGCTTAACAAGCTAAAGAAGAAAAATAAAAGCTGAAAGCGAATAGAAAGTGAAAATCCTCAATGGGGCAAGGTCCTCAGAGGACAGAGAGAAGCAGGAACTGGAGCATAGATTTATTCTGGGACTCAAGAAAAAAAAAAAAAGGAAAAGAGACTTCTTGGGGTACTGATCTCAAAATAGTTACTGAAAGCCACCGACTTAAACCAGACAAAGTATTTCACATAGTCGATCTGTATTATACTGAAGTGGAGAAGTGAGTTGTTTATGTTGCTTTATGGCTCAAAAGTTGTTAATCACTAGAGCTGTTTAACTCAGTGTGACATTCCCCTAAGTGACATCACTTCACTGCACTATTTTCCCACTGGTTTCATTCCAGAAACATCCTTTGAATCAAATGCCACGTTAAAAAGACATAACATCTCATGATTTCTTTAACATATTTCAACTAACTTCAGAGTTCCTGGAAAAGGTTTGTAAAGTTCCTTGTATTGTTCTGACCATAATGGAAAGGGACCTTATAGAAACTAGCCAGCTTTTAAGAGTACCTTTCTTGGTACAATCAATATGCTCCTGAAAAGGTCTTTAAAAACTGAATTTGTATTGTGGGGATTATTTAGATCCAGAAAAACATCATTTGTCACTTACAATTGTGTGTTCTAATACTACTTACCAGATAAGGTACTTTTTTGCATTTTTCTATAGATTAATCTTTTCCTTTTCATGTCACCTTAGTTAGCTATTTCAGAGAGCCAACCTAAGCCACCAAGATGAAACAAGAATTGCCTTTTCCATGAAATATAATACTAGCACCTATTTTACACCACCAGCCTATGCTCAAATAAAGTGCCAACCAGTTTTAGTCCTTCACTGGCTCAGTGCACTGAAGAATTCAGATTTAACAAACACAAATCAATCATTCCCCCTTAAACTTAACTTCCAACAAATTATGCATTTGTTTTTAATATAAGTGTGTCCCATGAAATATTCAGGATATATTTGTACTGAATTAATATTAGAAAATTATTCACTGATCTGAAATTAAAATGTAACTGGACACCCTATATTTTAATCAAGCATCCTAACAACAGCAACATTCCATCTCCCAGTTGGTTGTGGCATAAGGAAAATATAAAAATCAAACTAAATGATAAAGCCTCAAGGGCTAGACCCATTTCCTCAACACATGGTCACTGCAGGCAAAGTTTTGCTATATTTCTAAAGACCACGATGTTTGTTTATTCAGGATTGGATTTGGAACTTCATAGGAGATAGAATCTCACTATCAGAAACACAAAAGTGCAAAGACATAAGTTCCTTTTCTACAGTAAATTTATTTTGTTTTACTCCAACCCTTGTTTTGCTTAGTGAAAAAATTTAATCTAACCCTTTTCAAGTGCATTCACTCCAAATCAATGATTTTGGAGTCTCTTCAGATTTACAATCACATTACTTAAGGTTTAAATCTCTCCCTCGGGTTTTTCTCCTGATACTTCTTCCTCAAGATGAGTCTAAGGCAGAGGAAGTTCATGCGGCTGCCACCGCGGAGCTGCTGGAAGACAGCCCACTGCCACCACTGGGGCCTCTCCTGAGGCTTCAGTGACCTCCCCTTCCAGTTTCAGCTCCTCCTATCTGCCTCCAGCGCTGGACGCTTACACTCCAAAGGCAACTGGCCAGTCTGTGGCCCTCAGTTGCCGCTATACCTTGTGGTGCTGGTGATCTCTCCTGAGGTCAGCTACACATTCATACCACCCCTTCCCCTTATCTGCTCTGTAGATCAAGCTCCCAGACCTCTATTCCCAGCTGATTTTCTAAATACCTTGTTCCCAAGGGGAAATTTTTCATGCCCTTAAGCACTAATCTCAGAAATGAAAAGAAATCCTGAGCTGACAGCATGGAAGAAAGCTATATCCTGAGGTATGAACCTTCAATTTGGCCTCAAAAGCTGAAAAAGAAACTCCGATGTTGTATTTACCAATTATTTCCCACATTTGGTTTCTCTAAATTCCTGAGCCATGTACGTCGAGCCTGTATGTAAAACATATATCAAGCTCTAAGAGCAGACTGAAACGTTATCGATGACACTGAAGAACATGGGTGACCACATTTTTAGGATAGATAGATGACATGGCTAGTAGTTTTGAAGTAAAAGTGATGAAGATAGCGATACAGAATAAGAAAATGAAGTGCATATGGTCTACAACTTCTCTGAAAATAATAAGGCGCTCAAGGGCACTAAAATGAAAAGAAATTCCGAGCTGACAGCATGGAGGAAAGAGGTCTTCCTCTAAGACTCTTAGGCATGTTTACTTTCAGAGGTCCATTTGGGGCCTAGGATTCACTGGCCACCTCAGATACCTCAAATTTCATGAAAGCTAGTTCCATTTTCTCTCTCACTCTGGTGAAATAGAGTAGTGTAGACTCTATTTCATAGGCTAATAAAGTGCCAACCAGTTTTATTTAGTGTAGGAGAACAATACAAAAACCACATCTAAGTTTTTTCTGACCCGCATCCCACCTCCCTGTCTCCAGATTGCAGGGTGTTTCCTGGAATGGCAAGAAGAGGGGAGGGTATAACCTGGCTATGCCTGCTTGCTTCTCCTTGCAAGATCTGAAGAATTTGCCTTCTGTGTTTTCTAAACCTGACTTTAAACTTCTTCCAGTGTAGGTGGCCCAGTGTGGGAGAAAAAATTTTTCTAAAGAACATGATTAATTTGCCAAAGTAAAGTTCTGCCCCACAAACTTTTGATTCTAGGAAAGTAGTTCTGATTCATACCACCCTGGGATCTCACTTCACCACCCCAATCTCTCACCTTGGTCATCTTTCAGCAGCCACCTGTGTCCTCTAGGCCACTGGTGCCCCTACCTTTGCCCTTGTAACAATACTTCTCTCATTCATTGCTCTCTATAGTAAACAATACCACTGCCTGTGCACTGAGTGTTCAGAGCTCTATTTTAGGCCCTACTATAATTGTGGAGTGATGGAGGCAGCAAGCTCTATCAAAAGGTAACATGAGGGCTGTGGATACAGCTCAATGGAATAAGCACCTGCCTGGCCAGCGCAAGGTCCTGAGTTCAATCCCCAGTACTGCAAAAAAAGGAACATGGTTTCACCCATCAATAGTTCAGGTCACAGGCTATAATAATGTTCTCATCACATGACCATTGTAACAATTAAGCAACTTAAACCCTATACTGAATGGTAGACACTCCCACCCCTCAGAGATGGAAGAGCTTTACTGCTAAAGAACGTTCGCAGACCCTGTCTCCTAACTCTCAGTCTCTATGATACACACTAGAAGTTTTTCCATTCTTATGTGACTAAGAATCAGCTACTTTCTTCTTTTCTAAAGTTAAATGTTGCATGGTATGTTTCTTACATCAGAGTACCCTAGTGAAAAGTATTTACATAACGCAGGAAGAATGTTTTTCTTTCCATAAACTGACTGTCTTTATAGTTCTGCCCTTTTTTTTACAATTCCTTCTAGTAGGAAATTGTTTCCATACATAAAGAACATTGCTTTGATCTTGCTGTGCGATGGACTCATATGTAACTTTTTATTTTCAGCACACTAGCCTCATGCTTTTGGAGATTTTATTTGTGAATATATAGCTATGTTAGTGTTTAAAAAGATAGGTTTAAAAATGATAAAGTGCTTTCTTCCTTTATTAAAACCAAGTTCTAAGTTATTTTTCTTTTTTATTTTAAAAGTAAAAGAATGAAAATATATTAACAAACACAGACACAAAGTAGCATGAGAATAGTACAATCAAAACTGAATTACAGACAAGGTGACAGGGAATTAAAAATGGTTGCTGTATTACATATTGATAACTTTGAAGTGTATACTCAGGAAAACACACATAGACATGCAAGACTGATCAAACAACTAATCATTATCTGTTCCTTACAATAAAGCCACCTAAATCAGTAGTACAACTATGTTAGCTGCCCTGCATATACATACATACATACATAATTATCCCTTTCTTCCTTTTCTCTTTCCTCTCATCCCAGTTGCTCTTTACTTTTGAGCAGTTTCCTTTCATTTCACAATGTTTATCATACCTCCTAATTTATATTCACATTTTCAGATTCTTACACTAGTGATATAATACATTACTTACACATACATATCTCATTTATTTCACATATGAGTATGGTCTCTAGTTGTGACCATTTACCTATAAAAGCCTCGTTTGTCTTTCTTTATATCTGAGTAATATTCTATTATATAAAAATGCCACAATTTTTTTATCGAATCCTCAGTGGATGGACATTTGCATTGCTTCCACAATTTAGCAATTACAAATTGTGCCACTATGAACGTGGGTGCACATATATCACGGTAATATGATGTTTTCAGATCTTCTGGGAAAATACCCAGAAAGGGAATGCTGGGTTGAATGGGACCTCTAGACCTAGTTTGCTGAGGAATCTCCAAACCAATATCTACTGTGGTTTCACGAGTCTGCCTTCCCACCAGCAATGGAGAAGAGTTCCTATTTCTCCACAACCTAGCCAGCATTTGTTATTGGCTGAATTTTTCATGCTAGCCATTCTTACTGGGATGAGATGAAATCTCAACATTGTTTTAATTTGCATTTCTCGAATGAATAATGATGTTGAACATTTTCTCACATATTTATTTGTTATTTGTATTTCTTTCTCTGAGAAGTGTGTATTCATCTCAGATGCCCATTTTACGATTGGATATTTGAATTTGGACAGGTTTGTGTTTTTTAATTCTTTATATATTGTAGACAGAAGACCTTTGTCCAAGGGACAGCCAGCTAGGATTTTTTTCCAATTTGTGGATTTTCTTTTTACTCTGCGGGTGATTTCTTTAGATGTGCAAAAACTTTTCAGTAAGTTGAGGTCCTAGTTGTTGATTCTTTGAAGTCTTTCCCTTGAGGTTTGATTTTTGCTCATGAACTCTCTGCCTACTCCTATGTTTTCAAGGTTTTTACCTAACTTCTCTTCCAATAGATTTAGTGTTTCTGTTTTAATATTGAGATCTGTGATCCATTTTGACTTGAGTGATAGACTTGGGTCTATTTTCAGTCTTCAGCAAGTAGCAAGAAAATTTTTCCAGCACCATTTATGAGAGGCTATCTTTCTTCTAATGAGCTTGTTTGGCCCCTTTGTCAAAGATTAGGTGGCTGAGTGTATTTTTGGTTGTGGCTACATCTTCCAGTCTGTTCCCTTGATCCTCAGGTCTGTTTTATAGCCAGTACCAGGTTGATTTTATTACAGTAGCTTTGTAGTATAATTTCAGGTCAGGGATTGTGATTCCACCTGACTTGTCCTTGTGGCCCAGAATTGTTTTTGCTATTCTGGGTCTCTTCTGGTTCCAGATGAATTTGAGGAATGTTTTCTCTAGATCTGTGAGGTATGCTAATGGTAGTTTAATGGGAATTGCATTGAATCTGTACAACAATTTTGGTAGTGTTGCCATTTTCACAATGTTGGTTCTTCTTATCCATGAGCAAGTAATGTTTTTCCATTTATTGAAATCTTCTTCGATCTCTTTTTTCAGAGCACTGTAGTTTTCATTGAAAAGATCTTTTACTTCTTTTGTTAGATTGATTCCTAAATATTTCAATTTCTTGGATGCTATTATGAAAGGTATAGTTTCCTTAATTTCTCTCTCAGTCTGTTTGTTCTTTGTATGTAGGAATGCTATTGATTTTTGGGTGTTGACTTTGTATCCAGCTACTCTGCTGAATTTGTCCATTAATTCAAGGAGTCTTCTTGTGGAGTTTTTGGGGTCTTCCATGTAAAGTATCACATCATCTCCAAATAGTAATAGTTTTACTTCTTCCTTTCCTATCCTTATTCCTTTTATTTCTCTCTCTTGTCTAATTGCTCTGGCTAATGCTTCCAGCACTATGTTGAACAGGAGTGGTGACAATGGACATCCTTGTCTTGTTCCTGACTTTAAAGTGAAAGCTTTTAGTTTTTATTCACTTAGTATGATGTTGGCTATTGGTTTGTCATAGATGGCTTTGATCAGATTGAGGTAAAGGCCATCTATTCCTATTTTCTCTACGGTTTTTATCACGAATGCATCTTGGACCTTGTCAAAAGCTTTTCCCACATCTATTGAGATGATCATGTGGTTTTCGTCTTTGGCTCTGTTGATATGGTGTATTGCATTAATTGATTTGCATATATTGAACCATCTCTGCATTCCTGGAATGAATCCAACCTGGTTATGGCGTATAATTTTCTTTATGATTTGCTGCATTCTATTTGCTAGTATTTTATTGAGTACCTTTGCTTCTATGTTCATTAGGGAGATTGGCCTACAGTTCTCTTCCTTGGTTGGGTCTTTCTCAGGTTTTGGTATCAGTATAATACTTGCCTCCAGAAATGACTTAGGGAGAATTGCTTCTTTTTCAACTTCATTGAAGAGTTTGAGGAGTGTTGGCATTAAAATTTTCTCTGAATATTTTATAGAATTCTGCTGTGAATCCATCAGGGCCTGGGCTTTTCTTTGTCGGTAAGTTTTTAATGACATTTTCAATTTCATGAATTAATATTGGGTTTTTCAGGGTTTTTATATCTTCCTGATTCAACTTTGGTGATTTGCACATATCTAGGAATCTGTCCATTTCTTCTGAGTAGTCTATCCTATAGGAGTAAAGATTTTCAAAGTAGATATTAATGATCTTTTGAATTTCTGTAGGTTCTGTAGTAATTTCATCCTTTTCATTCCTTAGTTCATGAATTTGAGTTTTTTCCTTTCTTTTTTTTATAAGGTTGTCTAGGAGTTTATCAATTCTATTGATTCTTTCTAGGAACCAATTCTTTGATTCATTTATTTTATAGTGTTTTCTTTATCTCAATTGCATTAATTTCTTCCCTGATCTTTATAATCTCCTCCCTTCTTTGGGCTTTGGGCTTGACTTGTTCTTCTTTTTCTAAAAGGCTGAGGTGCAGCATTAGGCTATTTATTTGTTCTCTTTCTGTTTTTCTTATGTGTGAGTTAATCACTATAAATTTCCCTCTGAGACCTGCTTTCATTGCATTCCACAGATTCTGGAAGGTTGTATTTGCATTTTCATTTGTTTGTAGGTATTTTTTAATTTCTTCTGTGACCCATTGGTTGTTCAGAAGGTTTTTGTTTGATTTCCAAGTGTTTATAGAGTTTTTGGAGTACCCTTTGTCATTAATTTCCAATTTCATTGCACTGTGATCAGATAATATGCATGGGATAATTTCAATTCTCTTGCATTTAGGTAATTATGCTCTATGGGTTAGAATATGGCCTATTTTAGCAAAAGTCCCATGTGCAGCTGAGAAAAATGTGTATTCTGAGACTGTGGGGGTGGAATACTCTGTATACATCTATTAAATCCATTTGTTCACAGATTTGATTCAGGTCTGTTATTTCTTTGCTGAGTTTTTATCTAGCTGACCTGTCTCTTTGTGTCAAAGGGTGTTTACATCCCCTATTACAATAATGTTATTGAATATTTTTCTAATTTAACAGATTATCTCATTTTTTAAGAAAATTGCCTTTTTAAAAAAGTCAAACCTCTGAAATTATTGAAGAGTAATTCTGAATTTCATTTTCAACAGAAATTCTCACTCTGTTGTTTACTTCAGCTCAGGCCCAAGAGAACTTGTGTAAGAGCCAATTCTTAGACTATGATTAAGGAAAATATTCATATAGATGACTAGATACAAAGAGTTATGATTTTGAAACTGATTCTCCTTTATGAAAAAAATTCTAATTGCTTATAGAGTAGTATAATGAAATGAATCCTTAGCAATATCTTAATTTCATCAGTTTTGGAGTAAGTTCACAATGAGATGTAGCAAATAAAAACATTGATCATACTTTTCATTAATAATCATAAGCTGTAAAGTATTTCTGGTGTCTATAATTCCTTTGAGTGCCTTATTATTTTCAGAGAAGTCGTAGTCTATATCACTTTATTTTCTTATTCTATATCGCTATCTTCACCACTTTTACTTCAAAACTACTAGCCATGTCATCTATTTATTCTAAAAATACAATCACACATGTTCTTCAGTGTCATCAATAATTTTTCAGTCTACTCTTAGAGCTTTATATGTTTTACATACAGGATAGACATACATTTTCATTACAGTGAGTAAAGGGCAAGGTAACATTTCTCATCTAATTTTTTCTTAACAAATGCATACTACTGCCTACAAAAATTGCCTTCATTCACATGGTATCATACTCCTGGACTTGACGCTCTTGCCCAGTTTAAGAAATAATGCCTTTATCCTGAGGTATGAACCTTCAATTTGGCCTCAAAAGCTGAAAAAGAAACTCCAATATTGTATTTACCAAATTATTTCCCACATTTAATTTCTCTAAATTCCCAAACCATCATCAAATTGTTACATATATTGTAACTATTCTTAATGATCCATTAAAGTTGAGGCAAATGACCAAAATTAAAATACCTTGAATTTTACAAATATAAATTGAGACATGTTATGTTTTCATAACTGTGTAGTTATCAACCACACATTTGGTGGCCACCTCATTCTGCACCTCTGAAATACCAACAAAAGCTTTAGTAACTTCCAATATTTGGGCAGAGACTTTAGACTTTAGCACAACAAACATTAATAACTAAATTAGAGGGAGAAAACACAGCAGCTCTCCCTTATTCAGAGTGTGAAGAAGGATATATTCCAAAACTCCTGAGAGAACAGATACAACCAAATTCTATGATTTAGTGCTGTCTTCATCTCAACTAAGCTCATACACATGGTGGCCACAACTTTTGCAGTGTGAGGTTCAACAACGAAACTAGCGCAAATTTCATTCTCCATCTTCACAATTTTACAGCAGATTCATTCTTACTGCAGACCTTAAAAGGCTCAGCTTCCTGATTTCTTTTTTCTTTCCTTAACTAAGGGACCTCCATCTTTTCACTTGAAAGAATCACTTTCAAACCCTTTAGCATGTTCTAAACGCCGGCATTTCCACTCTTCTGTACTGCGGCCACTACTGAGTAAAATAAAGGTTACACACAAGCCCCAGGACGCTGCCACAGTCAATCTGAGGACCCAGAAAGCAGGTTGGTAGAGCTACAGCATGGATATGCTGGACAAAGGGATGACTCACATCCTGGGCAGAGCAAAGAAGGACAGTGCAAGATTTCATCATGCTATTCATAATGTCATGCAATTTAAAACCTATGAATTATTTATTTATGGAATTTTCCATTTAATATTTCCAGCCAGCAGTTGACCATGGGTAACTAAAGCCTTAAAAGTGAAACCTCAAATAAGGGAGACGACTATATTACAATTGTTTCATTAAGCAAACAGTAAGGTTAAAACAAAATATTAACTTAAACTGAAAATCATCAAAAAAAAAAAAAAACCCTGGAAATAATCTAAATAGTGTCCCTTAATGGAAAACTTCCTGTCAACAATCAGCACCACACTTGGAAAATCAGCCACAGGTCAGTTGCTGCATGGAGGCAGCTACAGATCATTACATACTTAATTGTGTGGTACCTAATGGGCTCATACCACTCTTTTGGAACAAAGGTTTTATAATGGAGTGGATGATAAATACTGAGCTGTGATGCTACCAGATGCTATAATAATACAAGCAGCATTTACACAGAGAACGTGGGCACATGTGTATCAACACTTTATACCAGCCGGGGAAAATGCTTTAAAACGTAGGATCATAATAATACAATTAAAAAAGAAGAACATAAGTTATATTACTGGTTGATATTGTGGTATCTTACTAAAATGCCATCCGTGACACTAAAAATGTAAGATAAATATAGGGTATCTGGTCAATGAATACATGTGTCACTTGACCACAGGAAAAGACCAGCTATTTGTATATAAAAATTCTAAGATATCTGACCTAAAATGTACTATTGAGACAAAATGAACATCAAAACAGCAGTGCTGCTCTGTCTTCTGGTGTCATTCCCGTCACCTAGATGGATTTTGGCATAAGCATCTCTACTGCTATCGTACTTGGAGCACAAAACACAATATAAAAGCTCTGTAAACTTGGAAGTGTCAAAATATATTTTAAAGAACAAAATATAAACATGACTTTAGAGAATAAAGGGACAACTTGGACTTCTCATTTCATATTAAATTAGTCTTCAGGTGGTCATTCCCTAACAAAGAGCGTAGCATCTGCAGAAGGCTATATCATTGGTGTGTGAATGTTTTAAGATTTGCTGTCAGACTGTTGGCCTCATCTGTGTCCTGTAACACTTCCTTTGAATTTTAGCCAGTAGTACGCAAGCCACTCTCCTGGCACTACCATCAACACAGAAAGCCACAGCAATAGCCGTAATATTTGCACCAGACAAGGACATTGTAACAGTCATTGTGATGTTTCCTGATTATGTATGCAGATAGAGATCCACAGCCTGGGTACACAAATTTAACATGAGCATGTTTGAGGTTATCGTTTTTATCAGTTGTGTATTAAATATGTCACTAAGCTTGATTTTCTGGAACAAATGCTGCTGAGTCAATAGCAGATGGTCCCATGACCACCTTGGCCAAGTCGCAGTGGACACTGCAGGGCTAAAGCACCACATTCTTATTCTTCTTCACACCCTAAACCTGAGGCTCAGCTGTTCTCATGTTCCATCTATTCCCCTTTGCTTATGGCAAAGTGATGCACAAAGGACAATTCCTACAACTGATGAGATACAGTGTGATCCACAGAAACACAGTATGTGCAGAAACCTGTTCTTTCACATGAAAAAGAAGTTTTAAAATGAACTATAATTGAAAGATGAAAACCTGTTAGGGAGGCTCAAAAATTGCTTCAAATAAATAAAATGAGTAATGAAAGAGACACTCGAACTGACACCACTGAAGTACACAGGGTCACAAAAGGCTACCACGGGAAGTTACATGCCAATCAATGATAATGTAAAAGTGGGTAAATTCTTAGATAGGTGCAACTATCAAGATTGAATATGAAAAACAGAAAATCGGAACAGACCAATAAGTAAACACACTGAATCAGTAATGATAAGTCTTCCATCCAAGAAAAGTGTCAGACCTGAATTCTAAAACATTTGATGGTTTCACTGAGTTCTATAAAAAACATTTAAAGAAGTTATACAAATGTGAAGCAGAGAAACTACTTCCAAACACATTTTGCAAGACTAGCACTATGCTGAAACCAAATCCAGACCAGAACACTGGAAGAAAAGAGAAGCACAGACCAATATCCTTGATAACCATGGATGCAAAACTCCTCAACAAAACACTAGCAAGATGAATTCAACAGCACATTACACTTAGCTGCCATGATCAAAAGGGATTCATTCCTGGGATGACCCAATGGCCCAATATATACAAATCAAGAATATGCAATGCTGTATTAACAGAATAAGGAACAAAAATCATGAACATCTTAACAGATGTAGAAAAAGCATCTTACAAAATTCAACATCCTTTCATGATTAAACAAAAAATCTTCTCAACAAATTAGATACAAAAGTATGTATTTCGGACTTCCGGGAAGATGGCGACCGGGTAGGCAGCAGAGAGAGAACCTCCCAGAGGATTACCAACCAAACAATGAAATATAGCAATATGAAGACAGAAATAAGGACTTCCGGGAAGAAGACGACCAGCCGAGAGAGCGAGTGTGGAGGGAAGAACGGCTTCAGCTCCTGAACCCGACAGAGAATGCACTACTGGGACAAACTGCGCCAAACCGGGCAGCGCTCCGGGATCCCGCTCAGAACCCCACCCCCGCAGCCAGCGCTGCGTGAACTGGAGCAACAGCGACCGGCCGGCGGGATTTCTGAGTCGGGGAAAATCTCCATCCAGGGAAAAACATCTGAACGGCACTCCTGTCTGCACGATCACAGGGTGAGTTAAGTGCACGCTCTAACCGGTTTTTCCTGAATCGGGAAGAAGCTCAGCCCAGCAAGAGACATCAAAGCAGCTTCAAGGACTGCGGGATCTCCCGGGTGGGAAGACCTACTTAGGCGCCCCAACGGGTTTTGTGAGGGGGGAAGGAGCTCCACCCAGGGAGGAACACCTGAGTGGCCTATCTGCAAGAATCCTGGGGTCGCAAGCTGTTTATTCGCCCCGGCCAGGTCTTGGGATAGGGAGTACAAGCGGAAATCTCAGCAGACAGCTTAAGGGACATTCTCCCAAAGAGAAGTAACCATTGGAGCAGCCTCTGCAGCAGACCTTTGCCTGCTGAACTGTCTGTGGAATTTATAGCTCCACATTTTGAATCTGATACCCAAAAATGGGAAAACAGAGGAACAAAACGCAGTCTCAAAACTCAACCCCACCCAG
>PVLD010032408.1:0-14667 GCA_004027595.1 Dinomys branickii
ATAAAACAGAAAGCAGATATATTGTGAAGAAAACAAGTATATCCTAATACTAGTTTTGTGAAAAGACAAATAATGTTAATAAACCCTGTTTAAGATAATTAACACAAATATAGCCTTCATAAATTCTAAATATCAGAAATAAATATATGTACACATATTATAGAATTTATTGACATTAAAAATGTATTAAGTAACTGTTGTAAACAACTTTGTGTTGATTCATTTGAAAACTTCAGTGGAAACGATGCATTCTTTAAAAAACAATTTTCCAATATTGTACAAGAAGTAGTTAAAAATCTAAGTAATTCAATGCACATTTATGAAAGTTTGTGCATAATTAAATTTTTTCTATAAAATATGAAGTGTATTTATAAGGGTACCCACTAAATCTAGTAATATTATGCTGAAGCACTCAGATAATGTAATAAGGCATGAAAAATAATAAAGATTATAAAAATGGAAAAGACAGAACTAAAACTGTAATTACCTTTAGATAGCCTAAGAGTGTAAATTGAATGTACATAAATAGTACTTTTAAAATGGCAAATATTAAGGTGCATATATTATGGGATCCATTTATATTAAAAGCAAAAAAAGGAAAAGCCTATTTCTGGTGAGTATTCATTATAGTTATTGTTTGTGTCTAGATGGCCCCCCAAAGCCTTATGCAGTCATGGGGTGTCTTCTAGAATTTGTGACTGATTCATGGTCCAATGCTGGGATTATGGGTGTGAGCGCTACACTAGCCCTGGGGAGAGCAGCCTGGATACAGTATAAATGAGGGAAAGAGACTAGCTCTTGCTGCTTCCTCGTGTGGCTCTTGCTTTTGTTGTTTTCTGCCACCACAAACTGCTGCCCCCTGCCATGTGCCACCCTACCTTGGAGTCAGCCGAGTATGCACTGAAACCTCCATAAACTGTGAGCTAAATCAACGTTTCCCTCCTCAATTTTGGGTGTCAAGTATTTTGTCTCAGCAATGACAGTAAAGTAACCAAGACAAGCAGTTGTTTTGAAAGAGAGAATACTGAGCCTAAGGTATTTGACATTTCTGACACTATCTTCTTTCCTGACATGGGAAGTGATAACACTTGCATGTTCACTTTGGAGAAAGTCATCAAGATGTAGAAGATTTTAATCTCTACAGTATGTTCACTGTACCTTAGTAAAACATTTACAAAAGTATTGTTAAAAGTTGTTGCCATATAACCCATACCTATTGCAGGCTTCATTTCACACAGACAAGTTGGTGGTGATATAGAACAAGGGTCTGGGAAGCAACAGGGAGAAGAGCAAGAGAGGAACGGCAGTGAAAAGAGCCAGCCACAGGACACACGACCAGCTGTCTTTCCGTGCCTTTGTTTTGTCACATAGCAGCTTACTCAGGGACCTCCAAGTAGGGAGCTGGCTGATAGGCCACTCTCAGAAGTCTGTGCCATTTGGAGAAGATGAAGGAGCAAAATTAGAGAGACTATATCAATAGAATGTGATCAACAAATACAGTGAAAATTTAAACTTTTAGGAAACTTATTCCAGAAAGAGGCACACTGCCATTATCCCCCTCAAAATACTGCCTCAATTGGAATACACAAATCCCTACACGCTAAAGCCATTCCTGAAGTCCTCTGTCATGAATGTCTTTGATTGTCCTGGCCACCTTGATTGATTTGTTAAATCAATTGAAAGCGTTCACCTTTCACGTTCATTTTGACTTTGGGGAGGAGGCAGAATTCATACAGTACCAGATTCAGTGAATAAGGCGAGTAAAGAAAGACATGCTATACAAAGGATAGCCAGGATAATTATACTACTAATACCTGTTGGTTTATTGAGAGGAACTGTCAGTGTGTAATTGTTTGTTCCATCTTGCATGCCTATATCTGGTTATGTGTGCAACCATCTTAAAGATGACATTATGTAATATAACAGCCATTGTTAATATCCTATCACCATGTTTTGAAATTCTGTATCATTTTTATGGTTCTCTATGCTATTTTGTTAATGTATTTGTTTTTGTTACTTTGGGTTTTTTAAATGAAAAAAGTTATATAAGGATAGCTGTATACATAAGGATAGCTGGAATAGTTGTATTGCTGATGTCTGTGGTTTATTTAAAGTCAATGCTTAAAATTTCATTTTTTCTTGACCCCTTTTAATGCTTGAATCTCGTAATCAGAATGACTGATCTGAAAACAACAATAGGCAGTATAAGAACCATTGCCAAACTCCTACCATCTTGTATGGTGAAGCTCTGTATCATTTCCAATTTTTTTTTTTTATTATGTGTTACTGCCCTTGGTTGTTTGATCGGTCTTACATTCTTCTATCTGGTGGGACTGAGCAAGTTTGTTGAAGATAACAGTATGTAATGTAGCAGCCATTGTTGATTCCTATCATTTTGTTTTGAGGTCTTATATCATTTTTGTTTTGTTTTGATTTTTGTCTTCATTGCTGTTTTGTTAGTTCTTTTAATTTTCAAAGTAAAAAAGAAAAATAACAAGGTATGCTGTAATATTTTTACAAGCCTGCCCTTCCATTAGATAACTTTCAACAGCAACATGCACTGTATTTTTTATCACACCTTGTAAAGACACTCATGAAAGAGGAATTCCAGAACTGCTTCAGTGACAAGAAAGATGTGACGGTATTCAAAGTGAAGGGCTATATTTGAGGGGGGTTAATCATAATGCATCTTTTCCTGAAATACACTTTTTAAAATTTAAACATTCGTGGTATAGTTTTTATCATACCTCATATGAGTAGGTAAAAATTTTGAGCTATACCTAAAAGCATTGATCATTGTACCCTAGTATATAAATGCAAAATGAAAAAAATCTTGAAACATACCAGTGTATAAGCACTGTAACCTCTTTTGAATCAGGTCTTTTGTTAAATCTTTATTATTTTAAGATGCTCTAGTTTTAATGATGTGAATTTCCAAATACACCCATCCTAAGTAGCAAATCATATCATAAAGACAAGATTTTATTAAACAGTGATTTCATTAATTTGGTTTCCAAATTACTTCTTCCTCCCTTCTCCTATACTTCTTCAAAAAATTTTGTTGTTCTTCCACTTATGATGAGGTTGTTTAGAACCTGGTCTCTTTTGCGAGCCATTTAAGAAGTGTGTAAGATGACAGCAAAATATGTAAAAGCAAAGAACACACAAAAAATCAGTTTGAGATATAAGAAAATTATTCTAATAGTTGTTATGGTTGATACATTGTGTCACCTTGGGGAGTCTAGAGGTTTAGCTGAGTGACTCAGGAAGAAGCTAAGGTGCTTACTTTGTATACATCCTGAGCCTGTGGAAGAGGAGGGCATGGAGATTGTGTGAGAGGTACACACCCCCTGGGTGGGGGCAGCCTGTTTACAGTGTAAGGGAAGAGGCTGCTTGCAGCCATTCCTCCCTTTTGCTCTGGTTGTTTTTGCTGTGCTCTGCTGCCATGAACGTTTGCCCTCTGCCATGTGCCACTCTGCCTCTGAGCCAGCCAAGTATGGACTGAAACCTCCACAAACTGTAAGCTAAATAAACCTTTCCTTCCTTCCTTAACTTTGGGTGTTGGGTATTTTGTCTCAGCAATGAGAGAAAAGTAACCAAGACAATAGTAAAAGGCATTACTGCATGCTTACATCGTTTCTGTATAAAATGTTTTATTTTTTAATTTAATCTAATCAAAAACCTTATGCAAATGGCTGTTAACTCTCTATTACAGATGAAGAAATTGCAGTTTAAAGAACTGAAGTAATTTGCCACAAATCATAGAAATAAAGAGAAAAGAAGAAAAAACAGTGGAAACAAAGCTTTTTTAAATAAGGAGGGAAGGAGGAGTTGGAAGGGGAGAGGAATGGGAAAGAAAGAAGCAAGCTATATCCTGTACAGGTGCAAATTCCCTATGATGAATGTGATCAGTATGTGTATCTACAATGTACCAAAACAAAAAAGAAATTGTAATTGCTAAGTGTGTTAGCTTGTCATCCCAGTGACAAAATACTGAGCATCAATTTATAAGGAAGAAAGAGTTATTTCAGCTCAACATTTCAGAAGATTCTTTTTATGTCTCTTGGTCCTTTGGCCTTTGGGCTTGTGGCAAGGCAGTGCAACACAGCAGGGAGTACATGACTGCGGAAACAGGGATGACTTCATGGAGACCAGGAAGCAAAGATGCGAGGGTGTGGCTGGGGTTCCAACATCTTCGCCAAAGGCACCTCACCAACCTAACTTCCTAACTCAGGGCCTGCCTCTTAAAGGGTCTACTACCTCCCAATAATACTTGGCCTTCATGGGGTATTTAACTTAAAAACATAATTCAGCTGGGATTCACACTTCTGTCAGTCTGACTCAGAACCTCTTGGCCACAGCATTGTCACCTTGGGCCACATCCTCTGTGCTTGCACCCCACATCCCTCGTTCATTTGCTGCCCATTTTTTATGCATGCACCCCAGTTTGTTTTATTTCATATTTGCAGACACAGTGCAACCCTCTTTGATTACTGGGTTGATTTTGTATTGCAAATTATCTTTCTGAGTCAATTTTTATGCACTGCAGCCATATGTGCATACATGTAGTAAAATAAGACCAATGTTATACAGCAAAACAGACAATGTAATGGTATGAAACAATATTTTCTATTAATACATACAATGTGTCTATGATAAGCCCAGTACAAATTGTTTGGGGTCAGAAATTTTGTTTTATTTTTGGTACCAGGCCAGGGAGGCACTGTGCTGCTGAGCTACACCCCTGGCAAAGGAATTTTAGATTTTCTGCAATAACATCTCCAGTTGTGCTTCCTTTTTCACTAATTTTTCTGTCATCAGAATAACTAAGTTCAGTGAACTAATGAGCAAAATGGCAGTAATCAGGAGCTACTGTAAACCCGACCTAGAGACAACACAGTGGTTAAAAGCATGAGATAAGGAATCCTAATAAAACAAGATCTTCAAATATGTAAAATTCCTTACTTTGTAGTACAAAGCCCTGGAGAATCTGACCTCTACCTCCTTCTCCAAAGAGTTCTTACAGCAGGGGGTTCTTCTCCTATTGTGGTTTAACTATATTATCCTGCATTTTATTTCACCAAACTTTTACGACCCATTTGGAATGTCTACAACTTTCCCCGTTTCTGTCATTTAGACTGTCCTGGAAGGCCAGGCTCTGATCACAGTTCCACTGCAGGGAACTCATTTTGAGTGTGCAGTTTGCTGAAGGACAGTGCCCTACCTCTATTCCTTTACCCACAGGCATTCATGCCCTTAGCTCTGTGAGATCACGCCGATGGGACAAAGCCAATCTGCCTGCTTGTCTTGACATTGAAAAGCACAGGACACTACCATGGGGGCATGAAAACTCAGGTTCTAAATGTGTGGCAGCTTCTTCAGTAAGAGGCTAGAGCAGTTAAACTAGACGTGACAAACGGAATGAGAAAGAGTAGTGGAAAGATGCAAGGGTCTGGTACATCTCCTTTGGACACATCAGCTGCAGCACTGAGACACAGCACTCATTTGTACTAACGCCAAGCTGTTTCAGGGTTGGGGCCAAATATAGAATAGAATGAAAGAGCAATGTGTTTTTAAGCAAATACATGATGTGTGCATGCCTGTCAGATAAAGGGCATCCTCTCTGAGGAACTTGGTATCTGTTAGATGTTACCTTTCTGATAGTCTTTGATCAAAGAGGAAGATACTGGCCAGCCTTTTAAAATAGCTCTATAGTTATTTCCTTGCCAATGCACTAAATCCTGTTACCAGACTGATTTTTGTAGACTTCTGACCCCATGGGTCCACTTGGTCCTGATGACTCATGCCAGGCCTTCTGTGCTTGATTTTGGCCTCATCCTTCTACCTTTTGCTTAATCTTGTTTCTGATGTTGTTTCTTGTAACTTGCCAGTTAACCTTGATCTCAAGCCCAATCCTTCCATTCTGAATGAGCTTTCTATTCTTGTCTCTCTAAATTTAAATCTTGTTCAGCTACTCTTTTGGTTTAGTCCTTAGAGTGTCTTTACTAAAATATCTCAGCAAACCACCATCAGCTCTTACAAAAATAGTGGTAATTTAAAATTGTATCAATTTGTTCTAAAAAATGTATTAAGCACCCACTATACATACAAATTATATTAAGTACAAGGGACAGAACCATTAACATATTCAGCATAGTACTTGCTCTCATGGATCTTACAGATAGGTGTGATAGACAAATACTTTTAACAGCCATCGCTCGAGCTATTGTGATGTGCATAGCCTTAATTCTAGCCATTCTAGAGACCCCAAGGAGAGAGATTATAAGTTTGAGTCCAGTATGAGTAACTTAGCATGTAACTTGGCGTGAGTAACCAGCATGTATGTAAAAAAAAAAAAGGTCACTGTATTAACTCCCAATAGAAAAGGGTGCTACTACATAGCAGGTAGCTTTTGTGAAGTTATGTATGTATGTGTCATCAGGTAAAGCCTTCTGGAGGAAATGCTATCTGACTTAGATGGTAGGGAAAGTCAGACTCAGTCAGGTACTTTTTATGGATAACAATAAAAGAGGCTCTTTCTTGTTGCTGCTTGTATGGAAGCTGCACTATGCTCCTTACCAGGTCAGGTGGCTCGTGGGGCTGAGAAGTTACTGCCACCACAAATCTCCTGATTGAATGATACTTGTCCTGAGAAAGCCAGTGTCTCCTGCACATAACGATTTGGGCCAGTGAAAGTAAGGAAGGCCTGTGAATGATTCCCCTGGTTCGCATTAGGTCAGCATCATGTTTGTAAAGTTTTTGTAGAGTCCTGGGCATGTAGCTCAGTTGTGGAGTGCTTGACTAGCATATTGGGTTCAGTTACTTAGAACCACAAAAATAAAAAACAACAAAACTCTTAATCTGACAGGCTCCTGAGGGAGTGACCTGGTTCAAATATAGACTACCAGGATCTACCTCTTTACCTTAAAAATCACTGGGGTCATATATCCCTTCATGACAACTTTCAGAGGAGCTCATGACCTCTCCTGTGATTCCTGCCTCTATACTTACAATCTGACTGAAGCGGGAGACTTGGCAAGGTACTAGGTTATCTGCGGTCAGTGGATTGGGACCTTAATCTGCACACATAGAATTCTGCAACTCTGTTCTTGGGTTTAAGATTCTCACTGTTTCAGCCTTAATTTCCCCTTAAAGACTTCCTGAAGGCGCAGACATTCTAATATCTTTTAGCCTCTTCCTCTTCCTCTTCCTCTTTCCTTTTTCCCCTCCCCCTCGCCCTGCTCCTTCTCCTTCTCTTTCTTCTTTTTGATTTTTTGAGACAAGGTCTCACTATATAGCTCAAGCTTGCCTTGAACTCCCCGTGTAGCCCAGGCTTGCCTCAAACTCATGGTATCCTCCTGCCTCAGCCTCCTGAGTGCTGGGATTACAGGTGTGCACTACCACACCTGGCCTCCTGCAGCTTCTTGAAGCTTTCCAGAACTTAAAAACGCACTTCTTTCAAGCCTTTCTTATGGTCTAGTTTAGAATTCACACCAGTAATCACTCATGATCAGAAGTAATGCTTCAAACCTCTACATTTATCTCTCTTAAGCTATTTCCATTCTTTTTGTAGATACAGAATTTTAAGTCAAATTAACTGAATGATGTGTGTGGGATAAAGACACCTGATAGGCATGAGGTCCTGGTATTTTAATTTGAAAACTACATTACACAGAAAGGGTCAAACGTACATCAATCAACCAGGAAGCTGCACTTATGATAAAGTTGGAGTTCCTTTCGTGCTACATACATCCCTCAGGGCTACAGCAACTACTCAAGACGTTTACCTTGAAGAAAATCCACTGTCGCAGGGAGCCTACCTGTCCCCAGTATATGCACTCTGTGGCTGTGGACCACCCTGATACTCAGTAGTGATGCCATGCTAATTGTATGCCATCCCAAATTCATCCCAAAGCACTATTACCACTATATCTCATTCTTCATTTGTAGTCTCTTCTTTGAGCAGCTCTGAACTTAAAAACATCTGAGGCAACAGATGGAAAAGCTACTCCACTGGTTTTCTTGCTATGTCATGTCAGGTATGTTGCCATTGTTAAAATCTATGCCAATTAAAAAAGCTAGGGACCTTATCTTCCATGCCAGCCTCAGATGCTGTGAAGTATTATTTCAATGAATGTAATGATTCTCTTGCTTTCATTTCAAAGCCCAAGTGCCATTCTTGCAGTTCTGGACTATGCACAAGACCGCCTGGGGCCATTTTCTAAAAGACATTCCCATCATAAGCAGAAATGCTTTCAAAAATGTGTCCCATACATAGTGTTCCATTTGTAGCTAAATGGTCATCTTGGTATGGAGGGTCTTTTGTCAATTCCTTGTGTGGCCTCTGTCTTTCCTCAGAAGTTTTCAGGTGTATGCTGCCCAGGTTTCCCAAGAGTAGAGTGACAGAAACATGGACCTCTGATCCCTGCATGGGAGAGGACAGGAAAACTTCTACTCTTGCCAGGAATATAGTCACAACCAGCTGCTAGCCTATTATATTTTTGAAGTGTGGTTGTTTTTTATTTATTCATGTAAATATACATAAGTGTAAACACATATATTTAGATTCACTTGATAGAGAATTTGAGGTGTTGCATCAGTATATGAGGAGTTGCACAGTACCCTTTTGATATTATTTTAATTATATAAGATCAATGTAACTTTAACTTTTAAGAGTGAGAATGATTATCTGTAAGTGGTATGATCTTGATTTTTCTTTTAATTGCTGGGAATTGAACTCAGGGCCTTGCACATGTAAGGCAAGCATTCTATCAGTGGGTTCTGTCCCCAGTTTGATATTGATTGTTAGCAAATTTTAAATATATGTTTAATTTTTCAACTACTTACAAATGACTTGGAGGGTAAGGATCATTTTCTTACTGCCTTTTGCCCGTTTTTGCTGCTGGGTACTTAAAAGTTTCAAAGTGGCTGTATGTGGCCAGGCACACCTGTAATCTGGAGTCTGAGGCAGGAGGATGGTGAGTTTGAGGCCAGCCTACGCAACAGAGCAAGACATCCCGGCAAAATGAAATTAGCAGTACAAAGGATGTCACTCAGCACACCCTGGGTTCAAGCATAAGTCTGAGGGAAAAAGGTTTCAGAGGTGCTGGTGACATTCTGCACTGATATTGTCATTGTCTCTTCCATTTGCTCTGACACTGTAAACTCTAGATGCGAAGCAAGGGGCAAAGGAGGGCAGAGGGAAGTTGGTGTGACTTTCCTGAAGGTCAGCCAGCAAGCTGGGGCAAAGACAGAATTAGAACTCACATCCCTCAATTTTCCAGGCTGTTGCTTAGCCCACCAAACCCCGCTGCCTCTGACTCAGTGTATTAATATAGGCTGTGCAACACAGATTGAACATATGGCAGAGAGGATGGGAAGATAATATTCTGTGGCAGGATTCGTTTCTGCAGACGGGTGGCTGCAAAGGCCGTTTCTCTGCACAAGATTTCAGCAAGTGAAGCGTTAAGTGCTTTTCTTATTTTGATCTTCAAATGATGCAAGTTTTCTCCTTGAATGAGATCAGTCTCTGGGCTTTCCTGTTGCCAAGGGAAGCTGGTGAAAGTGAAGCCAGCAGGAGTGGAGGCTTCTCCACGGGCTGCGGTGAGAAATAAATAAGGCCCACGCAGAGCGCCCTGCACTGTGCCTGGGAGGGGCCAAATGACTGCCATTCCCTCTCCTTCCTCGGAGACTCACACCCCGTGGTGCGGACACAGATCCGGAATTGTCTCCTGTTGTAGAAACTTCTATTTTTCTTAGCAGAAATCTATACTATTCCATGCTCTCAATGTGGTCAAGTTATTTACTTTGTCACTCCCTGGATACCAGAATAACTGATGGTGAGGCTTTCTGCAGTGTGAATTGCAGAGCTATTGTGAATTGTACCCCCCTATTGTTTGTCTGCGAGCGAGACAGTAGCAGAATTTGCAAGGAGGAGAAGGAAATACAAACAGATGAGACACTGTACAATGTTTCCAAAGCACAGAGTCTGAAAGTGCAAGAAATGATTTAGGGCTGAGGCTTTCAAATTGGTGGGTGCAAGAAGAGGAAATGGCAGAGTCTGCTGCCCCTGTCCTCTCTTACATGTATATTTGTGTAATGCAGTGGGGTTCAATGTGAGAGTTTGGTTAAGAAAATAAAGGGTTTTGTAACTAAAAGACAGTTTTTGAACCCTGATTTAGGAAATGGTTGGTTATACAACAAAATGTAAGTAGTTCAGAACATGAGCAATGGTTATAGGCAGAAAGTAGCTCTAAACTCACCTTATGACCCAGTGGTTTAGCCTGCTGGAGTCTTAGTTTCTGTATATATGGTGACAAGGTAGAAATTATACCTACTCTTGTGGGTCTATAATGAGGCCTAAATCAGGCAATGCATGGCAATGCTTTGCATTTAGACAAACAGTTGCTAGTAAACACTCCCTAGCAGGTAGCTGCGGGTGTAAGGTTGCCATTATGATTATTTCTGCTTTTATTATTCTATCTATTCCAGCAGGTTGGATTGGTTTATAATGATAATACTGCTGCTTGTAGGGAAAGCACACATTCTAGGGAAGAATCTTCTTTAGGGAAGAGAGGGAGAGTCCAAGGGCAGATGGAATCCAAGGGTCTGGGTCTTACATGCTGACAGGTCCGTGTGCCCTGCGCCGAAGGGAACACTTGTGCTCATTACTGTCAAGGCCTGAACTGTGCCCCTCCCCTGTTCATACTTGGAATTTCTAACCTTCAGTACTTCTGACTGTGACTGTATGGGGAATGAAGTCTTTCAAGATGTAATTAAATTAAAATGAGTGTCCTTTGCTCCATGACTGGTGTCTTCATAAAACGAAGTCCAGACATAGGTGCCTGCAGAGAGGGGGTGATGCGGAGCAACAGGGATGATGGGCCACTTAGAAGCCAAACAAAAAGGACCAGGTCAAGCTTTGCCTGTGAGGAGATCAGATCCCATTGCTTAAGCAGCTCAGCACTTCTCCGGAGCAGACTTAGAAAACTTTGGAGATTTCATGTCTTAGTTTAATTCAGATATGAAGCTTTTCCTTCTGATCCAAATACATGGAAAGAAGCCGAAGCCTAGGATTTCCCTGGAATTTCAGCGACACTCTCCCTTGTCCCTGAGGAAAATGCTCATGGGGTAGTTTGGAATCCCTTAGCCATCTCCCAGATCAGCAGTTGCACATTCTCAGCTAACATATTTCAGCCAGCCTTTCCCTGTACTCCCCACACTCCTGTCCTCCTGCCTAATTGCAGCGGCATCTTGAGCACATGGCCCACATTCCTTTCCAGCTGCCCCGAGGGCCTGGCATATTTAGCACCTAGGGAAAGAATGCAGAGACGTATCAATCCAAGTTTTTATCAGACATAAGAATGCCTGCCAAAATATAATACCTCCGAAATACCCTGAAATCAACTGTTAATGCAAGGCAAACAAATAAAATCAGTAAACAATTTCCCCATGGAGCATTTTTGTAATTTTTTAGCCAGCACATCCAAAATGAAAGGGCTATCAAAGCCCCTTCACCCCCATTAGCTGTAAGCTCACAAGGCTTCAATCAGCTGGGGTGCCTGAGCTACCGTGGCATCTCCCCAGCAGCCTCCTGCATGCCCAAGTCGGCTGCTCCGTGCAAGCCACGTGAAACCTGCCTGCCATCCAACCCCAGTCTCCTTTGCAGCAGCTGCTTAACGAGGTGAGGGAGTCCACATCACCGCGAGGCAAATGCTATTTTAGAAGGGCTGGGAGAAGCTGAGAGAAAAGCAGTAGTGGAGAAACACTAGATATAGGCCATTAAGCAATGGGGTTTTGGCCTATCTTCTCGCACTGTCATTTCTATGCAGATGTGCTTTGCAACCTCCTGAAGTCAGAAGAGGCAACGGAAGACAAGTGACGAACCACTGAATCACGGTGAGCTGGCCCCCCTCACACAGTTTTGTCTAACGGACAAAGTGGAGGGCGTTCTTCCAATTCTTATTTCTTTGCAGCTCCCCCGATGTGGTACAGCTTCAGGCTTAGGGCTTCCTTTAGAAATCATATAGTGAGAAACACACAAAAAACACAAGTGATTTTTCTTTTTTTGTTTTTTTTTTTTTCCTCTGAGACCTGTCTGGCTTGAAGCAAAGCCACAGTGTGTGTCGCCAGTGGGGGAGTCAACTGAGCATTCTGCCCTGTGCTTTCAAGGTAAAGGGGCCTCAGCCTCTGGCAACAGCACCACAATGAGAAACAACTAACTAAACTGAGAAACAATTCTGTTCCTTACAGTTCCCCACGGATGGCATCACCTTGTGATGTGCTAGCCAGGACAGCATCACCTGACCCTGCTGCTGACCCCCCCCCCCGGCCCACCTTCATGGAGGCCAGATGCAGCCAATATTGCTGAAAGACTTCAGCAATTCTGGATCTGGTGGGCTTCTGGGAAAAGAAGCTGAATTTCTATTGATATGCCTCCCTCTCCCTCCTGCTGTTCTTAAATAACACTGACAGCAATAGTAGGTATTTACACCAGTAGAGTCCTTCGGAACCCTTATTAAATCCTCTCAAATGTACTCTCTTGCTTCCATCCAGCAAAGATAACACGCTTTGTGACAAGTGCCTAGAAGACGACTGTGGCATAGCTTTTGGGTACTAAAACCACCTGTTGTCTAAAATAACTCTCTCACTCCGGTCCAAACTCTGACAGATGCTCCGCAAAAGGCATTGGACTGCAAATTCCTTTGGCCCATCAAAATGGTTTGCTTTGTTTTTGGAAAAAAAAAATCACATAAACTCAGCAAAGAGACCTTGATGATGGGCTCGCCCAGCCACATAGCTGACATTTAAACTACAATTGGGATTAAGCGGTCATCGAGGGTCTGCTTGAAATCTTGGGATCAAAAATTACAGAAGTTTGCATATTCTGCTTGCTGGCTCTCACTGAACACCACTGTTTTCCCTCCGTGTGCTAAACAAAGCTCTCCACTAATTCCCTTTTACCTACCCTTTCCCCTCAAAGCAATGACTATGACTTTGGTTGTACAGAATACAGCTAGTATTAGAAGAGTAACATTTTCTTGCGTCTTTTATTGTATCTGAGGTTAGTCTAATGGCTCAACATGACAAAGTAACGATCGCTCTGACCTTGGTGTAAGGAGCTACAGGTGTAAATCCCAGCTTGATCAATTACCAGCTGATAAACTGAGAGACCTATCAGTCTCACAACCTATTGGTAAAATGGGAATAAAACCTTAGGTCCTCAAGAGGGATGTGAGAGAGTCAGACAAGATAATATACATGAAAGGAATTTGTAAATGGTAAATTGCTACACACACATAAGTTGTTTATTCACATCTTAACATTTAGGTTACTCTAGAAAATTGTGCTAAACTGGGTAGCAGAGGAAAAGCAGCAACAGCAGAGTGAATTAATTAGATCCACAGGACATTGCCTTCGTAAGAGTAGATGAAGCCCCAGCCCTTCTACTTTCAGCACATTGATATGTGGTAACTTAATATGCAAATGACAAGCCTCAGAGGGCACCCCGTCTCCACATGTGCCAATTAATCAAAGGAAACAGTATCACCCTCTAATTCCACTAATTAGAGGATCATCCATAAGCTACTAGGTTCCTGAGCTACTGAGGTTTAATACATTTGCCATAAATTATGAGTAATACATTAGCCAGGGACTAAATTACTACTGAGCAACAGGATGAAAGAAATGCTCTGGTTATCTACGAAGTTTTTTTTTGTTGTTTGTTTCTTTAATTTTCTTCCTATTATTTTATTTTACATTTTAAAAGTTCTGAACACTTTCATTTTGTCGGGGCACAAAATCTACATGAATCATTGTAGCAAGGAGTTTAGAAATAATATAGAAGGGAAACTATTAGATAGTGTGATTAGAATTTTAACACGTTTCCCAAAATGATTTCACCCAAATATTTGCTTGCTTCAAAACAATCACCTTGCAAATTTGTATACTTGTTTCAAAGACACTGCCATGGTTAAGAGTTGGAGACTCCTTAGACAATTGCCCTCACGCATTTTATTTATTCTTTTGAATCTCCTCAGAGGTGTTGAATTGTCTTCTGAGGGTAAGAGGCAGCTAAATGATGCCAGGGTGCGCTCCGGTTATTAAGGTGGGTGATGTAGCAGAAGCCTCGTACCTGCAGTCACCGAAAGGACCTATCCCGCTGCACGTATGTTTGTGGTAGGGGATAGAGAAGGCAGTAACAAACTCTATTAGATTTGACTCTGGCACAGCATTAAATTTGATTGAGGGCTGAGGGGATATATCTATTTTAAATATGTGCAAGAGGCTTTTAATTTCACTCAAAGCATACATGGAGATAGAGACCTTGTGCATGTGGTTCCTACACCTGGCGTGTTTTTTTACAGCCCAAACGTATGCATTCTTTAATGTTACTTTAAATGCCATCATAGTTTCAAGAATTTTCTTGGTAGTGAATGGGCAGTTTGTTCTTGTTTTTTTTTTTTTTTATTTTTTTTATTTTTTTATTTTAGAAACATAAAAGTACAAAAACATATTGACAAACAGACACCCATTATCATAGAAAATAGTACAATCACAACTAATCTATAGACAAGGTGATATGGTCTCAACAGTTGTTGTTGCTTTATCCATTGATATCTTCGAATTGTAGATGTATGGACCCATATACAGACATGCAAATTTAGT
>PVLD010032409.1:0-14664 GCA_004027595.1 Dinomys branickii
TCTGACTAAATTTGCATGTCTGTATATGGGTCCATACATCTACAATTCGAAGATATCAATGGATAAAACAACAACTACTGTTGAGACCATATCACCTTGTCTATAGATTAGTTGTGATTGTACTATTTTCTATGATAATGGGTGTCTGTTTGTCAATATGTTTTTGTACTTTTATGTTTCTAAAATAAAAAAAAAAGAGATACCCCTGACTAAGTGAGATTTACTCCAGTTGTGCAAGTACAGTTCAACAGTGAGATATCAGTTCATGTCACATATCTTATCAACAAACTAAAAAAGAAAACTCATACAACCTTATAAAGGGATACAGAAAAAGCCTTTGATAAAATCCAACATCCATACATGATTAAAACTCTCAGTACAGTGAGGGGGAGAAGGATACCCCTCGACTTGGTAAAGACTACCTACAAAATTCCTATAGCTGCCATCACACTTGGTGAAGAAAAACTCAAATTTTCTGATTAAGTTCAGGAAGAAGGCAAAGGTTTGTACTTTAATCAGTGCTTTTCAGTATTTTATTGGGAGTCCTATCTCACGTGGTCAGACAAAAAGAGAATAAAAGATACAGAGACTGCAAAAAAGAAATAAACCCTTCTTGTTTACAAATCACATTATTTTCTGGGACAACAGAAATAACCAGAAAAATCCTCTTGGAACTAACATAATTATAGCAGAGTTGCCTGATACAAGATTAATACGTGGAAGTTATTTACTTCCCTTTATACCAGCAACGAGCCATTAGAATTTGAAATTAAAAATATAATACCAATTATGTTATCACCCAAAATGTAATGCTTAGGTATAAGCCTAGCAACATTGGTCCAAGATCTGCAGGAAAACAAGAAAACTCTGATGAAATAAAATGTAAAACTGACTAAGTAAGTGGGGGGATGCCCCTTCTTCATGGACAGGAGGTGCGATACTGTCCAGATGTCAGTCCTTCCTAATGTGGTCTACAGAGTCAGTGCAGTCCAACCAAGGTCCCAGTGAGCCGTCTTGGGGGTATCACCAAGCTGGTGCTGAAGGGTGTGTGGAGAGGGACAAGGCCACCGACAGGAGACAAGTTCAAGGCTTAACCCTAAAATTACAGTAACCCAGAGAGCTTAGTGCCGGCGAAAGAACAGATGAATGTGTCAGTAGGGTGAAAGAAGAGCCCAGATAGACCTAAACCAGTCAAATGAGTTTTGAAGAAAAGAACAGGGACATTACATTGGGGATAAGGTTACCTTTCAACAAATGGTTGTGAAACAACTGCATTTTTATATGCAGAAACACAGTCTAGAAACAGATGTTGTGCTTTTTTTCCCAAAGTGATTTAAAATAGATGAAACTTAGCCATAAATGTGAAACCAAAAGCCATCAAAATCTTATTAGAATAAACAAATTTAGCAATCATGCAGGATGCAAATTCAACACACAAAAATCAGTCATGGTTCTCTTGAGTAACAGCAAATCTGGAAGCACCACATTGATTTAAAAACATACTACAAAAGTACAGTAGTCAAAATGGCATAGTATTGGGAGAAAAATAAACATATAGATTAAGGCAGAACAAAGCAGCCTGGAAAGCCCAGAGATGAATCTATGCATTTATAGTCATTTTATCTTTGACAAAGATGTCAGAAATACAAAACAGGGGGAAAGTGAGTATCTTCAAAACTGACATTAGGAAAGATGGAGATCCCCAAACCCAAGGGTGCGATAGACCACAGCCCACATCATACAGAATGGTACAGTGACGTGAGCTTACTATGTAACATCTCTGTGAGACCATGATTTTAATTATTTTGGGTAAAACACAGAAGTGAGAGTGCTGGGTCATGCGATAGTCCTGTGTCTGAGGTTTAAACAGTAAGGAGATTTTCAGGAATCTCCACACTCTTCTGTGTAGTGGCTGTAGTGTTTAGATTCCTAAAAATAACCACAGGGGTCCAAGTTTCTTCATATCTGGAACAGTGTGGGGTAGTATTTCACTGTGGTCTTGGTTGGCGTTTTTCTGATGATTGATGACGTTGTCTCACTATGCACCCATTGGCTATTTGTACACACCCTCTGGAGTAGACTGCACCCTCACATACTCCAACTGCTTTAAAATACGCTTATTTTTCCATTTTGTTTGTTATTGAGTTGTTTGGTTGCCTTATGTACTTTGAATATTCATCCCTTACCAATGTATGATTTAAAAATATTTCCCTCATTTTGTAGACTATCTTTTCACTTGATTTTTCCTCAGTCATGCAGGGTCTTTTCAGTTGGGGGAAATTACACTTATTTATTTTTGCTTTTCTTGCCTATGCTTTTGGTGTCACATCTAAGTAATTGTTTTTTTCAAATTTTAAAGATAAAAGAATGAACACGTCTTAACAAACATGAATACATTGAGAAAATTCACAAAAACAATACAAGCAATATGGAATCTCAGACAAGGTGATAGAAAATTAACAATGGTTGTTGTACTATGTATTGATATCTTCAATTTGGATACTCAAATAAACATAGATGTGGAAGATTGATCATACACTTAAACATTGACTATTCCTTTCAATAGAGCAATAAAATCAATAGTACAACTATGTTAGCCATCCTCTGTATACATATATACATATTTTTTCCCTTCTTTCTTTTCTCTTTTCCCTCATCCCAGTTGCTCTATACTTTTGTGCAGTTTCCTTTCCTTTCACAATGTCTGTTGTATCTCCTAGATTTCGTTCACGCTTTCAGGTTCTTACACTAGTGAGACAATACGGTATTCACACACGCAGGTCTGATTTATTTTACTTATGAGTATGGTCTCTAGTTGTGTCCATTTTCCTATAAAAGCCCTGAGATTGTCTTTCTTTATAGCTGAGAAAGATCCCATTAAGTAAAAATACCACAACCTTTTATCCATTCCTCAGTGGATGGGCATTTGGGTTGCATCCAAATTTAGCTATTTTTTATAGTGATGTGCTTTTAATTCTTTTTCACTTTCCTTTATGTCTCTTCTATAGATCTTTTCTTTATGATTATCATGGATGTCACATATACACCGTATATATTTCTGCTTTAAGGTGATTATCAATAAAATTCAGTCACATACAAAAATTTATTTTTTGATTCCCTTCAATTTATGTTATTGTCAGATTATATATTTTGTATATTTTGTGTCCATTAAAAAGTTTCATTGATATAGTTGATTTTTATCTCTTCGTCTTTGATATTCTATGCCAAATTAAAAGTCCTTTATCCTGTGCTCTTACAATATCACAATGCTCTATATTCGTGTACTTATGTTGGCCAGAAAGCCTTGTACTTCTTATGCTTTCGTGCTTAGCATCTTCTTGTTGCATCTTAAGAGTCTCACTGTAATGTGTCTTGTAAGTTAGGTCTAGTGGTGATGAATTTCCCCAGCTTTTACTTCTTTGAGAGGCTTTTTGTTCTTCACCAACAAGGGACAGTTTATTCTAGGTATGTTGTTGGTTCGTAGTTCTTTTAGCACTTTGAATACACTGTCCCGGTTTTTCAAGGCTTCTGCTGAGAAACACACCGATAGTCTTAGGGAGATTCTCTTGCCTGTGATGAGAGACTGTTCCG
This sequence comes from Dinomys branickii, assembly GCA_004027595.1. NCBI lineage: Eukaryota > Metazoa > Chordata > Mammalia > Rodentia > Dinomyidae > Dinomys > Dinomys branickii. The sequence goes on from PVLD010032409.1 coordinate 3,592, forward strand.
TTACTGCTTGCAAAATTCTCTTTGTCTTTTGATAATTCAGTTATAGTGTGTTTTCATGTAGACTTCTTTACTGAGGAGCACTTTGTATTAGCATATCTTTGGGATTATATAATAAACATCGTCATGGGGAATCAGTGAGTGTCTGTATGGCATTTTGATCTTTCCTACTTTCCCTTTACTGCGCTGCCATTAAACCTCCATTTCTAAGGCAAAATGACATTTTTCTCGGCTCCCAGCTGTCATAATTTGGCCTCTTAGTTTTGGAGCTGTACACTGATTGACTTAGTGCAGAGAGTTCCAGTAATGAAAGAGAGTGAGTATTCTGATACGGTTGACGGAAATGGACTGTCTACCTGGACCCATGGCTCCATCTCAAAAGTTACAACAGGGCAGTTTATATCAACTGCAAGTAAAGAGCTGCTTCGTAAAATTCTAATAAGCTGTTACTAGAATGAGGATTTCTGGGTAAGACACACAGATACTTTCAAGTGGTTTTATTTTGGATGTATCATGCGGCATTAATCTCGAATGTGTTATAGCAGAGCAAATTAGGAAATGTAACATGTATCAGAGGTGTTTGGACCAGGGAGTTTAGAGTCTCCACAGACATGTAGGATTCAAACAAGTGGAGAGGTCAGACAAATAAAATAAAAATTTAAACATTGACTGTTCCTCTCAATAACCTACAGACATCAGCAATATACCTTTCCAGCTATCCTTATATATACATATAAATTTTGTTTTTCATTTGAAAAAAACCAACATAACAAAAACAAATGTAGGGCTGGGGATATAGCTCAGTAGAGTAAGTGCCTGCCTGGCAAGTGCAAGCTCCTGAGTTCAATGCCCAGTACTGCAAAAGAAACACCAAAAAACCAAAACCAAAACCAAAAACAAAAACAAATACATAAACAACACAGCATAGAGAGCAATAAAAATTCCTTTTTTCTTGACCAATTTTACACTCTTCAACTTGGTGATTAGAATGACTGATCTGAAAACAATATGCAGTGAAAGAACCATTGTTGAACTCCTACTGTTTTGTATGGTGAAGTTCTGCATCATTTCCAATGTTTTTTTAAAAATTATTTTTATTGATTTTTACTTGTTACTGTCTTTGATGGTTTGATCACTCTTACATTCTTATGTCTAATGGACTGAGCAACTTCACTGAAGATAACAGTATGTAATTTAGCAACCATTGTAAATTTTTATCATTTTGTCTTGAGGTCGCATATCATTTTTGTTGTTTGTGTGTTTCATTTTGTCTTCATTGTTGTTTTGTCAGTTTTTAAATATTAAAATTAAAAAAAGAGGACGGGAGAAAGGGTCCTAGGACAGGCAGAGTGACAGGAAGGAGCCTATAAATAAAGACATGTGGGGGTGCCGGGAGCACAGATGGGGAACTGCCTGACACGAGAAGCCTCCGGCGGGGTGGGCAGCAGGGGCGGTGAGGCAGGGAAGAAGGCGCTCTGGAGACCACTTTCAGTGAGAGACTGACTGGGCTGGCTTCAGGCCCCCTCGGGCCCGAACCGTGCCAGCACCTGGGACGTGTGGCGGGGTGAGAGGAGGCTGCAGGAAGGGGCTCCCCGCGCTCTCCGGTCCCCGCTGGGGCCGCGAGCTCGTCGCTTACTCCTTTCTCTCTGGTACCGTAAGCTTTTTCCTCTTTGCTGCTTCTTAGTTCTTTTATATCTTTTGTACACATAAAAACTTGCTTATATTTCTGCTTTTCAAAAAGTAAAATTATGTTTCAAATATATAATGACTTCTTTCTGGCCCAAACAGCATTTCTGAAGAATGGTCTTTCTCCTTAGAGCCTCTTATCTCCTGTAAATTCTTTATTCCACTAAAGCTTGGCTTTTGTTCTTAACACTGCCGTGAAATGGTACTAATTAAAGTCAGCAACAACGTTTTGAATGAAAATCCACGAAACCTACCCCAGCGCCGGCCCCATTTGTCCCTCCTGCTGTTGGTACACTAGCCCCCGCCCTCCTCTCCCGACGTTCTCCCTGGTGTCCTTACTGTGGCTCTTTGGTTGTTCCTGCTGACTCCTGTGCCCTGGACTTTTCTTTCTCTGCCTGCTGCTTAGATGGAGACGTTTCGTGTATTTTGGTCCTGTGGCTCATCTCACCTCTAATTATCCATTCCGCTTGGGAAAACGCGCCCGCTGCAGGCCTTTGCCCCTACTCTCTATATTACTTATTCTTAAACCTTTCTCCCGCTCAGGATCTTTCTCATTCTAATTATTTCTCATGCGCCCCAGGCACCTCAAACCTAATTTAATTATTTCTTTTTAAAGTGTGTCCTTTCTGATTTATTCACTTGCAGTGAATGGAAGACATCTGAAAATTATTATATTTGACCACAGTTTCCAGTTTTAACCATTCTAATGAACATGTAGTGGTTTCACATGGTTATAATTGCATTTTCCTGAAGAGTAATGATATTAAGCTTCTTTTTTTCCATGTGCTTTCTGGTCATTCATATCTTTTGTGATGTGTCTATTACAATATTTCCCCAATATTTTTTTTGGTTTTGATTTTCATATGAGTCAACTGTAAGAGTTCTTTACATATCCAGGCTTTGTTATAAAGATGTATTGTGAATGTTTGCTGTCAGTGTCAGGCTTGCCATTTTATATTCTTAATCATGAAGAATGAAATATTTTTATTTTGATGAGTCCATAATTTATCTATTTTTCTTTTATAGATCATGCTTTTGGTATTATATCTAAGAAATCTTTACCTATAAACAAGTCATGAAGAGACTGTGCTCTTTTCTTCAAAGTTTTATAATTGTAGAAGTCTGTCTTAGTTACTTTTCTCTCATTGCTGAGACAGAATACCTGATGCCAAGAATTAAGGAAGAAAAGGTTTATTTAGCTCACAGTGTGTGGAGGTTTCAGTCTATAATCAGCTGGCTCCAAGGCAGAGTGGCACATGGCAGAGGGCAACAGCTCATGGTGGCAGAAGACGGTAAAAGTAGCAAGAGCAAAAAGGAGGAGCCACAGCAAGGAGCCTCTCTGCCCCCTTCACACTGTGTGCGAACTGCCCGCCCAGGGCGGGTGCAGCTCTCACCCATCATCCTGGCATCGGGCCGTGAATCAGTCATACACTCTAGAAGCTACTCATAGCTGCATGAGGCTTTGGGGACTTCCAGACACAAACTATAACATAGTCATATTTAGGTCTTTGAAACACATCAAGTTAACATTTCTGACCAGTATGAGATTAGGATTCAGGTCATTCCCTCTAAACTTCATTTTATCCTAAAAATATTCAATATTCAAGTATCATTTATTAAAAAAACAATTTTCCCCTTTTAACCATCCTGGCAATGTAATCAAGATACTCAATTGATCATATATATTGGATCTATTCCTGAATTCTGTGATTCTTTGTTTCATTGATCAATGTTTCTATTTTATGCTAGTGTCCCACATTGTCTTGATTGCTTAGCTTTATATTAAATCTTGAAACCAAAAGTTGTACACCCTCTAACTTTGTTCTTTTTCTATAATTGTTTTATCCAATCAAGGTTCTTTCTATTTCTGCTCAAGTCACTTCCCACCCAATTAATGCACTGAGATTTTAATTAGATTGCATTACATCTAGAGATCGATTTCAGGAGAATGGATGACTTTATAGACGTGTCTTCCACTCCACGAGCAGATGACATCGCTCTGTTTAAGTCTTATAGTTTTAAGTTTATATAGACATTGTGTATAGTTTATAAAATGTACCCCTAAACATTTGGCATATTTTGCTGTCCTTCGTAGAGTATTACCATATTAGTTAAAAGTTTATCTTCCAATTGTGTGTTCATGGTTCTCTTTTGTCATTAATATGCATGGACAAATTACTGTGAGTACTAATGTCATTCTACTTTAGAAGGAGACTAGAAGTGTGTTTCTCCTTTCCTAGACTTGCTCCTGGAAGTCTGAGAAGTGACTTCCCAGAGGGTCCTTTTCATTTCCCAGGTATTGGTATAGGAACTGATATATAACAGGCAATTCAATACATTTTTCTTGAATGAAATGGTTATCTTTAAGAACAAACTTATTTGGGTTTGGGTTTCAAAAGGCCATTTGGAAGCACTGAGTATTTAAAACCCTGGGGACCTCATAGTGTGGCCTACATCAGAACAGCAGAGTGAAGTGATTTGACAACCATGCGAAATGATTTGAGAAATGTAGACTATTTTTCTACACTTGATTGGCATTCAAATTATCCATTGTTCCTTTTAACAAGATAAGTGTCAAATCACATCTTCACTTGTGTTATCCCAGGAGGAAAGCCTAAGAAAAGAGGTGAAGGAGAGGTACCACGCTAGTTCCAAGGCAACAGTATGCACTCCAGTGTGCAGTGTGGGAAACTCCAGTGCACTTCAGAGCTATTGCAGCATTCAGGGTAATGAATCTCAGGGTCACAAGGAACCCTAGGAAAAGAAACAATCCAAGAATTAGAGGAACACTTGGAGCAGATTAAAATGGGTTTCTCTTCAATCTTGATTTTTCTTGGAGGTTGTATGAGATTATCAATTTACGTTAAAATAAATTACATGGAGAGAGAAGGAAATTCCTACCTTTGTGGTGTAGTTTGTTTGTTCTGCTATAGTAACATACCAGAAACTTTGTAATTAATGACAGAAATTTGTTTGTCCTAGCTCTGGAGCTAGAAGCATGAGAGGGTTGGTGACTGGTCAGGGTCTTGTGTCTTTCCTTAGGCAGCGTTGCCCTGTTGCTGCGTTCTCCCGGTGGGATAAATGCGGTGTCTTCTCATGACAAAAGGATAAGAGGGGAAGAGGGGCCAAATCTCTGGGAAGCCTCTTTTATAAGCAACTCAATCCTATTCGTGAGCGAGAAACCCTTGTGCCCAAATCAACTCCTAAAAGTCCCACTTATTACAGCTATTGCACAGAGAATTAGACTTCAGTGTGATTTGGGAGCAGACACAAGCTTCAAACCAGAGTATCTGCTCAGAGGTATGACCGTCTGTTTCTGAGGTGTGAAACTAGAAGAGCCTGCCACCTGCCCTCCCCCTTAGCACGTTCTACTGGGTCTATGTAGTATCTCTAATTCTAAAGAATTTACAAACTTACAAATGAAAAATAATAAAAAGTAATTATTCTTGATTTTTATTTTTTAATTAACTTTATTGGTACACTCTGCATACACAAGTTCACATTCATTATAGGGAACTTCTACCTGCACATGATGTAACTTGATTCTTTTATTTTTCCCATCCCCCTCCCCTCCCTTCAACCCCTTTCCTCCTCTCTAGTTACAGAGGATTTGCTTCCATATTTGTCCTTCTTTTCTCATCATTTCTTGTTTCTCTTTCCCTTCTTTCCCTCTCTCCTCTCTCTAGTTCCCCTTCCCATCTGAATATTTTCTTCCTATTTCACAATATCTGTTACACATTTAGTCTTTATTTACCTTCAGTTTCTCACATCAGAGACAATGTAGCATTTACACTTGTGTCTGATTTATTTCACTTAATAATTTAGCCTTAAGGTTTAGGTAGAAGTGTCTCCAGTTTATCTTTCTTGATGGCTGTTATTCCATTGTGTAAACAAAAGCTCATCTTCTCTAGCCACTCATCAGTTTATGGGCATTTGGGTTGTTTCCAATATTTAGCTACTACAAACTGCTACTGTAAACATGGGTTTGTGTATATTGCTGTGGTATGATGCTTTTAAATCTTTTAGGGCGATACCAAGAAAAGGAATAGCTGGGTTGAATGGAACCTGCAGTCCTAGTATTTTGAGGAATCTCCACACTAATTTCCGCAATGGTCGCACCAGTCTACACTCCCACCAACAGTGGAGAAGCATTCTTTTTTCTCCACAGGCCTCCCAGCATTTGTTATTGGTTGGTTTCTGGATAATAGCCATTCTTCCTGGGGTGAGATGCAATCTCAGTGTTGTTTTAATTTGTATTTCTTGAATGACCTATGATGTTGAACATTTTTTTCATGTTTATTGCCCATTTTCCTTCTCAACTATTCATCTCAAATGCCTATTTTTGGATTGGGTCTTTAAATTGGGGGGGGGTTGGTTTTTTAAATTCTTTTTCTTTCTTTAGATAATGGTCCTTTGTCTGAGGTACAGCTGGCAACATTTTTTCCCCAGAATGTGAGTTGTCTCTTCATGCTGTTGGTGATTTCTCTTGCTGTGCAAAAGCTTTTTAATAAGATGAGATCTTAATTATTGATATTTTTTGTGATAGTTCCTGTGTGATTGGGGTTTTGTTCATAAAGTCTTTGCTACGCCAATGTCTTCAAAGGTTCTATTTATTTTATCTTCCAGCAGATTTAGTGTTTCTGTTTTAATACTTAGATCTTTGATCCATTTGGATTTTAGTTTATTGCATAGTAAAAGATATGAGTCTAGTTTTAATCTTTGGCATGTGGAAAGCCAGTTTTTCTAGAACCATTTATCAAAGAGACTATCTTTCTTCCAGTGAATGTGTTTGGAAGCTTTGTCAAAGATAAAGTGTCTAAGTATGTCTGAAGTTGTTTCTGCATCTTCTAATCTGTTCCATTGATCCTCAAGTCTGGTATTTTTGTCCATACTATAGTATTTTTTTGATCACAGTAGCTTTGTAGCATAATTTTATGTCAGGAACTATGCTGTCCTCTCCCTTGTGATCTCTCTGCATAGGTTAACTAATGCAATCCTGATTTTGGGATTAACTAATGGTAAACTTGGAACACTCCACTGAACTAAGTCAGTGTAGTTTTGGGAAGGCCCACCTGAGCATTGCTATCAATAGCACAAAAGGAGAATTAGAGGGCAAGGTGGCATGCTGTTGCTGGAGAAGCTTGTCGCACTGGTTTTCCTGACGTGAACTCAGCTGTTATCATCAGAGGAGCTCGGGTCCTCACTGTTGCTGAGGATGGCTGCTGTTCTTTTCAGGGGTGCTCTGCTTCTTACCAAGAGCATCACTTTCTGGCTCCACAGCAGCTCCCTCAGCCTGGCGTCACAGACCCTTCACCCCACTGGCACAAACTTTCTACCTTCCACCACTGACCCTTCTCAGTGCAGACCCTTGCTACAGACTTTCATGAGACTTTGTTGTGAGTTCTAGGCCTCCAGCTGGACTCATGCAAGACATGGCCATGGGTGCTGGTCTTCAGATGGACTCGTATAGGACATTGCTGTGGTATCCAGGCCCTCAGCTGGATTTTTTGCATCTCTAGAACATGGAGAGATCTCTTGCACTTCTCTGCATTTGATGTTTTGGGTGAATGTTACAAAATAATCCTGTAAATTATGTGTCCTCAATTGAATCTATTGCCTTGCAAACCCTGATTACAACAGATTGTTTTCTCTAGTTCTGTGAGGTATAGTGTTCGAATTTTGATTGGGACGGCATTAACTTGGTATGTGAATTTTGGAAGTGTGGTCATTTTCACTATGTTGATTCTTCCTACCCAAGAGCAAGAAATATTGTTCCATGTTCTGATATCCACCTCAATCTCTTTTTTCAGAATACTGTAATCTTAAATGTAGAGGTCTTTTACTTCCTTCATTAGACTGATTCCTAGGTATTTCAAATTTTTGGATGCTATTGTGGAAGTTTGTTCCCCTAATTTCTCTCTCAGTTAGTATGTTATTTGTGTACAGCAATGATACTAATTTTTGAGTGTTGACATTGTATCCAGCTGCATGACTGAATTTGGTTATTACATCTCAGAGTCTTTTGGTGTATTTTTTGAGGTCTTCTAAATAGAGTCTCATGTTCCGCACATGATGATGCTTTAACTTCTTCCTTTCCTACCCTTATCCCTTTATTTGTCTGTCTTATCCAGTTGGTCCGGCTAATGTTTCCAGAACTATACTGAATAAGAGTGGTGACAGTGGAGATCCCTGCTTTGTTTTTGATTTTAGAGTGAAAACTTTCAGTTTTTATCCATTTAATATAATGTTAGCTTGTTGGTTTGTCATAGATGGCTTTTATCAGATTGTGATAAAGAACATCTATTCCAATTTTCTATATAGTTTTCATCATGAGTGGATTTTGGAATTTGTCAAATGTTTTTTCTGCATCTACTGAGATAGATGGTCATGAGGGGACTTCCGGGGAAGATGACGACCAGGTGAGTGGCAGAGGGAATCTCTCCCAGAGACTGATCCTTTGTGCGCAGGTGCCCGGTCCGTGGATGCAAAATTCCAACTGATCGGGCTGCTCTCTGCGGCATGAGCATTAAAGGGCTGGCTGGACAAGCCAGGCGGCGAGAAGTGGGCGGATCCTGAGAGCTGGGCGCCCGAGAGATCGGTGAGGCGCTTCAGCCGCAGCTCGGCTCAAATCGCGTGCAGCCAAGAGAGCGATTGTGGCGGGAGGAAAGCCTCCAACTCCTGAACCCGATCGGCTCGGAGACGGCTGTAACCAGGATTTGTTGGAGGCAGCGGAGCAGAGGAAACTCAGAGAGGGGACAGATTGCGCCAATCTGGGCAGCGTTCTGGGATCCCACTCAGAGCCCCGCCCCCACAGCCGGCGCTGCGCAAACTGGAGCGGCTGCGATCGGCGGGATTTCTGAGTGGGGAAAAAGCTCGATCCACGGAGATACATCTGAACAGCATTCCTGCCTGCAGGATCCCAGGGTGAGTTGAGTGGGCGCTCTAACCGGTTTTTCCTGAGTCGGGAAGAAGCTCTGCCCAGCAAGTGACATCAAAGCAGCTTTAAGGACTGCGGGATCTCCCAGATAGCAAGAGCTAGCTAGGCGCCCCTAGGGGATTTGTGAGGGGGGAACGAGCTCCACCCAGGGAGGAACACCTGAGTGGCCTGTCTGCAAGACGCCTGGGGCAGTGACCTGTTCATACGCCCCAGCCAGGGCTCGGAGTAGGGAGTAGAAGCGGAAATCTCAGCAGACAGCTTAAGGGACATTCACCCAAAGAGAAGGAATCATTGGAGCAGCCTCTGCAGCAGACCTTTGCCTGCTGAATTGCCTGGGGAATTTATAGCTCCACAGTTTGAATCTGATACCCAAAAATGGGAAAACAGAGGAACAAAACGCAGTCTCAAAACTCAACCCCACCCAGAACAAGTTTTAAATGTGAGGATACAGGGGAACCAGGAAATCACATACCTGCAAGTTATGAAACGATTGCATCCGAAATGAAACAACTCCAACAGGCCATAAAAGAGCTTAAAGCAGAAATAAGCCACATACCTGCAATGATTTCTCAGACAAAAAACGAGCTGAAAACAATGATGGAAGAAATGTTCCATTCACATAGACAAGAAATAGACAAAAGACTAGAAGAAAATAGGAAACAAATGGAAATGTTACAAGAGCAATTTAGGAATGAATTACCAAGAATGAAACAGGTCCAAAGAGAATGCCAGGATTTGAAAACTAACGCTGAAAGCCTGCAAAACCGTTTAAATGAAACCGAAGATAGAATTTCAGAACTTGAAGACAGCATGGCAGCTTATGAGCGTGAAAGGAAGAATCTCATGATATCATCAAAGACACAAGAAAAGTCAATCCAACAGCTGCAAGATGAAGCAAAACGTAACAATATTCGAATTATAGGACTGTGTGAAACAGCAGAAGATCTCACAAACGATATAAAAGGAATATCAGATGAAATAATAGCAGAAAATTTCCCAAACAAGGTAAAAGATACTGAAGTTCAATTAATCGAGGCATATAGAACCCCAATGATCCATAACCCAAAGAAAAACACACACAGACATATAATAGTCAAGATCCCAGATATCCAGCAAAAGAACACAATATTAAAAGCTGCTAGAGAAGTGAAACAGATCACCTATAAAGGAAAGCCCATCAGAATAACAGCAGATTTCTCAACGGAAACCATGAAATCAAGAAGAGCTTGGAGCGAGATACTACAGATTCTGAAACAAAACAACTTCCAACCCAGACTGATGTATCCTGCAAAACTATCCCTCAAATTCAATGGAGAAATAAAATATTTCCACGACAAAGAACAACTGAAGAACTTCATGAGTGACAAACCAGCATTGGAAAAAGCACTAAAAGATATTCTAGACAGAGAGAAAAGAGACCACAATCCCAAGAACAGCTATAGAAATAACTCCCTCAACAGAACAAATAATTAAACAGTCAGCAAAAGAAGGAAAAATTCAAGTAAATAACATGACTAGAATAAGCCAACATATAACCATGATAACCATTAATGTAAATGGCCTCAACTCAAAAGTCAAAAGGAAAAGATTGGAAGACTGGATTAAGGAACACAATCCAATGATATGCTGTATACAGGAAACACATTTTACTCAAAAAGAAATCCACAGGTTGAAAGTTAAAGGTTCGAAAACAATTCTCCATGCAACAGGCCCCCAGAAAAAAGCAGGGGTAGCTATTATGTTTGCAAACAATGTAAACTTCAAAGCAAAAACAATCAAAAGAGATAAAGAAGGCCACTACATACTAGTTAGGGGAAAGCTACAAGAGGAAGAGGTAACAATCCTAAACATTTATGCACCAAACAATGGAGTACCTAATTTTACTAGTCAAATCTTGACAGACGTAAAAAATCAAATAACTAATAACACTATTGTAATAGGGGACCTAAACACCCCTCTGACGCAAAGAGACAGGTCAACCGGACAGAAACTCAGCAAAGAAATAACAGACCTGAACCAAAAGTGTGAAAAAATGGACTTAGTAGATGTATACAGAGTGTTCCACCCCACAGCATCAGAATACACATTTTTCTCAGCGGCACATGGGTCTTTCTCCAAAATAAACAACATTTTAGCCCATAGAACATATCTACCTAAATGCAAAAGAATTCAAATTATCCCATGCATATTATCGGACCACAGTGCAATAAAATTGGAAATTAATGACAAAGAGAACTCCAAAAACCACATAAATACATGGAAATTAGACAACAACCTACTGAATAACCAATGGGTCACACAAGAAGTTAAAGAAGAAATTAAAAATTACCTACAAATAAATGAAAATGCAAGTACAACCTATCAGAATCTGTGGGATGCAATGAAAGCAGTCCTCAGAGGGAAATTTATAGCAATGAAATCATATACAAAGAAAATAGAAAGAGAGCAAATAA
>PVLD010032410.1:0-14660 GCA_004027595.1 Dinomys branickii
GATAAGCTATGAATACAGTGTTTATTAGTCAGCCTTTTCCAGAGAAACAATAGAAACTGGATGTGCATTTGCTTTCCTGCATTCCTGAGTAAAGAGACAGGGACAGAGTGAGGTTGATTTACTTTCAGGAGATGACTCAACCTAGTTTGGAGACAGGAGATCTTTAAAACCTGCAGGAAATGCAGGATGGAGGAAGTGGTTGCAATTTGTGTTTGAAAGCAGTATGTTGTCAAAGTTCCTTCTTACCTAAGTGAGATTAGTTTTTATTCTTTAAAGGCCTTCAGATAAATGGCTGGGGTTCATTTACATTATAAAAAGTAATTTGATAACATACTAATCTCTTCAAAAATCACCTTTACAGAAATATCTAGAATAATGCTTGAAATTTAACTGAGCATTTTGTCCAAAGAAGCTCGCACATAATAAAATTGACCTTCACATGGAGACACTGAGATGACTTCAAACTTTGCCAGTGATATCTGCAGCTAATTAACATTTTTGTATATTAAATATGCACTCTATGAAGTGACAAAGAATGTTTTTAGTCTGGTATGCTATTGTTAAATTTTTCTTTTTTATTACTACATATTTGTAGTACATAAGTATCAGCTTCCTTGTGTGGAGTTGGTGTGTGTACATAACCGTTGTCTCTGTGGAGACGACTTCCTACTGTAGTCTGTGTAAAATTCGTTATCACAACTGTTCATCCATTACAAGAAGAATGGTGGTGCTGTATCTCACTAATTAGCTAGCCTGGTAAATAGGACATCGTTCAATTGTTTGAAGAGAGCTTTGAAATGAAATCTATTGGAATTTTATGATTACTTTGCCAAAATTTAAGCATAGTTTTTTAAGTTAGCCATTTCAATAAACTGGTGTTTCAGTACTGATTTTATCTGGAGAAAGGAGAGAGTTCAGAAGAGAACATTTTAAGAGCTCAGTAAAATTCAGTATTTCTAACTTCAATAAAGTTATAACACAAAAATGGCATCTCTGTTTATTGATAGCCACAGGTATACATAAGTACAATTTTCATAGAGCTCATGTTGATAGTTTGAGTTTGCCCGTATTATCCAATGTGTTATGAAATTTTATTGTGGTGGTGTGTTGCAGGCTGCATGAAATTCTGATAGATAATTAGTAAGAAGACATGGCCTATTCTGGTAAGGAATCCTTTATACCTGTTTAAAGCATAAGCTGTAGGTGACAGAAATCTTAAACTCTGTCCCAATATGGATTAATTCTTTTTGAATTTTGTTTTGTGAACTTGGCAAGTGATACGATGTCTCTGAATGGTGCTTCCTTCTCTGATATAGGAATTCTTATATCATCTAATTAACTGAATAACATCAAATTGAGAGGTTAGTGAGATTCACATTTGCAAAACATTTATAAAAATATCATATAGCAAGGACTTAATAAATACCAGCACCTTAGGGAATAGAGTCTAGAAGTAATATTATTCCTCCAGGCTACCTATACCTTGAAGATTATTTCTAATAAAAATGTGCTTGAATTAGCCATTCTCTTGAAATAGAATCTATTCAGTAGTGACAAACATACCTCTTGTGCATAGTACTTGTATATATTTTATTCATTTAAGTATTACTGTTTTCTCAATGCCTAATCTACATAATTTGTTTAAATATTATTATATTAGCAACACATATTACACTTACTATATTGCTATAAATACCTTAGCAGTAGTGTTGTTCATTATTGCTATTTTAATAAAGATATGCATCTATTAAATATCAAATGCCTTACAAGATTAGCAACCCTAGTTGTCTGAGTGAACTTTGTTCCAACTTGAGATTCCAGCATGCAGCACTATGTATGAATCTGAGATATAAAAAAGCTTTAATGAATGCAATGGTAAAATGTTTGCAGATCTTCAATAAAATAGGCTGTTGGAATAAGTTCAAGGGAAAATTCAGAGCAGGAATGACAACACAACCTAATCCAACATCTTGAAAGTCATTTATGTTAAACATGAATTCTTAAACCTGTATTTGCCATCAACAATGGAACTACCAAAACTAGCTTTATTTGGTACAGAGGAGGTTCATTAGGTTATCAAATGTTTGGATGACCACTGAGATTACTTTTGTTGGTTTTGTTTTGTTTTGTTTTGTTTTGTTTTTTTGTCTTTTGTCTCAAAAGGCAGAGGCACTCCTTTGCTTCACCTCTCCTCAAATTTTCTGCATCAGAACTCGTCATGGTAAGCAACATTCTGCTGTTGTCTCTTCAGATAAGCCTCCTCAGAACCCCTCTTGCTGGGAATATTCTGATTTGGCCATCAGAAGAGAGTCACTGGCTCAGTGTTAAGATCATTATAGATGAGCTCATTAAGAGAGAGCACAATGTGACTGTCCTGGTTGCCTCAAGTGCACTGTTCATCACACCGTCCTCTCACCCATCTGTGACATTTGAAATATGTATAGTGTCCTTTGACAAAGAAAGAATACAAGAAATGGCAAAGGATTTTGTTTTGATGTGACTTGGAAGTAAGCAATTCTCCTTCCACCATTTGGAGATTCTATCAGGAGATGGCTAAAGTCATGAAGGAATCCCACATGGTGTCGAGAGAGATGTGTGATGGTGTTCTTAAAAATGAAAGGCTACGGAAAAGCTGAAGAAGGACAAGTTTGAAATCCTCCTGTCAGACCAGTACTCCCTTGTGGTGATATAGTAGCTTTGAAGCTGGGAATACCATTCATCTATTCCCTGAGGTTTTCTCCAGCCTCAACTGTCGAAAAGCACTGTGGGAAAGGACCATACTCTCCTTCCTATGTTCCTGCTATTCTCTCAGAACTCACTGACCAGATGACCTTTGCTGACAGAGTAAGGAATTTTATCTCCTACCACCTGCAGGACTACATGTTTGAAACTCTTTGGAAGACATGGGGATTCTTACTACAGTAAAGAATTGAGTATGTAACAATTTTTGTTTTTTATGTGAATATGAATACTAAAGCTTTAAATCACTTCTCCTCCACCTCAACATATTTTTCTGTAGTTTTTATACATCTGCATTCTCTTTTATTATAATTTGATAAGTAAATAATAAAAGACATTGTAATACAATAATATAGTGAGAGTTTTCCTAATTTCATGGATGGAAAAATACTGTTATTTATGGGTAAAATGCATTTAGAAATATCTTAGTTTAAAGATAAGCCTGAACACATTTGTATATTATTTTAAAGACTGAAATTGTCTAAAACTTGCAGTGCTGATTGAAAACATCTAAAAGAAACTGAACTTTCTACAAACCTATTATTATTGTAACATATGTTCTTGTCTAAGAACACATATAATATCTGATTAATAAATTTCAATGATAAAAAATAAAAAGTAATCAAGCCTTGTCATCTTATCTTCTTTGCTTTGAAAGTGTGAATTTATGAAATAACACACTCTCTGGGTAAAATATTCTATGGTAATTTTCTCATGTTTCATGCTATGCTGCGAAGCTAAGAGCTTCATATTTTTCTGTTTCTATATGCAATATATTCTTGAATTTGTCAGTAATAAAGTGATTTGTAGTCAATCAATAACATTATCACTAAATAACTGCAGGTGGTTGAATCATAATATATATTTATACCTCATACTGTACACAGTATTTTAAATGATACATACTAACATTTATTTAAATTTCAAGGTATATCTCTAAAACACAGACCTCATTCCAATAAAAAGATCATGTGTCCACATTGTATAACTACCAATTCTGGAATTTTTATTAAGTTTTAAATCTTAAATTTCACATTATTAGCATCAAAATTTGATTTCATAATATCAATTGTTTTTAAAAATGTATTTACTCCAAGATTCAAAAATATTAAAGGAAGTAAAAGTTGTACATACACTCTGAGATCACATCATTGTCTGCTAAGCAGATGTAAGGCCTCGAGATGGGTACTAACTACTCAGTGAAAACATGAAATGGTGTTAAAAATCATTTAAAGATTACAGTGTACAGTATAAATTAGTGCTTTGCATGAATGATACAAAGGTCAAAAATTGTGGCTTTTGTGTAATAATAGCCAATGTCATCATTTCTACTCTACAAACTTGTTCTAAAATAATTGCAACATGGAGTAGAAGAGTCAACATAGATATGCATTAGTTGGTGTAAGTGTATGAATATGAGCAAAAGTCATTGAACCAACTATACCTAAGAAGCAAATGCATATCTCAAAAGCCATCTTCTCCTCCTCCATTAACCAGTGACCCACAAATATGAAAATGTAGTTATTACAGGTATGGAAGAGCTATACCTTTTGTCATCTGGAGAAAATAAGCATACAGTGACTATGTATGTGATCTGGCCCATATGCATTGACAATATATAGGGATGGGACATGTCATAGAGCTAAACCTAGATCACATTAAATATAAAGAAAAGGTTGAATAAATGGAAATTTTTAATGAGGCAGTGAAGCTGTCATGTTTCCAAAAACTACTTTATATCCCCATGCATGTAAAACATTTACAGAGATATCCAAATAAATGCATCATCCCAGTTAAGGTAAGAGCCCAGTGAACTTGGAGTCTTCTCCAATAATAGTATATGTTTATATTTTTATTTTTTAACTTCTATTTTTCTCAGCTACTTGCCCTCAGTTGTGGAATTATAACTCTCCAAATTATTAGGCCATTTATTCCTGCATTTGATGTGATTCCTCCTATAATCTTACTCAGGGCCAAGGCTTAGAATCACAGCATCCATTTATTCCGCTGTTATCTTTAACTCCTAACAAAAGTGTACTGTACTTTCGGTGTTGATATATGAAACTAACCTTTCCTGAAAAATTGGTGGAATCTTAGGAAGACTTCTGTCTTCTTTACATCTGATTTAAACCAACAAACTTACAGTTAGTTGCAAATAAGATTACCCATGTATGCAGTTAAATTAAATCACAATAAATATTTATAGGTTATACTTTGTACAGTGTCTTAGATGATACACATTAACATTTTATTTTTAGTTCAAGATACACCTAAAAACACAGGCCTAATTATAGTTGTAATAATATAAAGTAATGTTTTCTACTTTCTATAACTCCCAATTGTGGAATTTTTATTATGTTTTTAATCTTTAACTTCATACTATTAGCATCAAGATTTGAAGTTGTAATTTCACTTATTTTTTAAATTTATCTTTCTATCCAGATACAATGCTGAATTTGCTAATTAAATCTAGAAGTGTTCTGGTGGGCTTTCTGGTATCGCCTGTGTAGAGTATCATATCATTTGCTAATAATCACAATTTACCTTTTTCCTTTCTTACCTTTTTTCTTTTTATTTATTCTTATGTCTGCTTATTATGGCCAAGTTGCCCCAAACTGTGCAGCATAGGAGTGGTGATAATGAAAATTTTTGTAATGTTTTTGATCTTAGAGCGAAAGCCTTCAGTGTTTTACCATTTATTATGATGTTGGCGAATGGTTTCTCATACATGGCTTTAATAAAATTGAGATAAATACCATCTATTCCAATGTACTGTAGGGTTATTGCTTCCCTCGTAATTTTATTAAAGTGTTTGCAGAGTTATAGAATCAGGTGCTCTAAATTTCTTGTACAACTCAGCTGCATATCCATCAGAACCTAGAGTACATTTTGTTGGTAGATTTTAATAACATTTTTAACTTTTGTTCACTGCTTTTAGGATACTTAGAACTTTTATATCTTCTGGACTCAGCTTTTGAGGTTCATATGTATCTAAGAATCTATTTCCTCTGTGCTTTCCTTTTTTTTTTTTTTTTTTTTTTTTTTTTTTTTTTTTTTTTTTTTTTTTTTTTGGCGGTACTGGGGATCGAACTCAGGACCCTGCGCTTGCTAGGCAAGCACTTATTCCACTGAGCTATATCCCCAGCCCCTGTGCTTTCCATTTTATTACAGGCAAGATTCTTGAAGGAGTTATGAATGATGTTAACAATTTCAGAAGAAGGTATTGTGATTTCACTCTTTTCACTCCTATTTAAATTATTTTGTATCTTTTCATTCCTTTTTTGATAAGATTCCCTAGGTCTAAGAATTTTATTTAGTCTTTCAAAGAACCAACTATTTGATTCATTTATTCTTTTGTATTGTTTTCTTAGTCTCACTTGCATTACATTCTGCTATGGTCTTTGCGCTCCTTTTGTCTTCCTGATATGGATATTCACAGCTATATTTTCCTTTATGACTGCTTTGCTTGTATACCATAAATTCCTATATATTCTACGAGTATTCTCATTTAGTTTTAGAAACTCTTAGTTTCTTCATTAATTTTATCTGTTGCACATTTCTGGTTCAAAACAATGTTATTTAATTTTGATGTGTTTGTGGAATTTCTGTGAGTTTATTTTTCCTTTGATTCCAAATTCATTGTACTATGGTCAGGTAGTATGCATTGGACATTTCAATGCCTTTGCATTTATTTATTTTGTGTGGGCTATTATGTGGTCTATTGTAGAAAATACTCCATGTGAGCTGAGAAAAATGTGCGTTCTGATGTGGTGTGGAACTCTCTGTAGACATCTACTAAATCCACATGTTCACACATTTATTTCACCTTTGATATTTTTTGTTGATATGTTGTCTAATTGATCTATCTATTTATGACACTGGGGTGTTAAGGTGACCCATTACAATTGTTTTTATGGGTATTTGATTTTCCATGTCTCTCAGTATTGGTTTTGTGTAGTTGGTAGTTCCTGTATTTGGTGCATATATATTTACAGATATTATCTCTTCTTTTATAATTTTTCCCTGAATAAGAATGTGGTGACTTTCTTTGTCTCTTTTGATCAGTCTTGGCCTAAAGTTCACATTTTCTGTAAATAGAAGAGCTACCCTTGCTTTTTTTCTGGGTTCTTGTTGCATGGAAGTTTGTTTTCCATATTATGACTTTCAGTCTATGAATTTCTTTTTGAGTTAAAAGTGTTTCTTGTATTCAGCATATTGTTGGATCTTGCTTCCTGCTCAATTCTGCCAGTCTTTTTCTTTTGGTTAATTAATTAAATATACATGAGTGAGTGGTTATAATTTTTTTTAATTTTAAAAGTAAAAGAACAAAAACATAAACAGACACAAAGTAGCACAAGAACAGTACAAAGACTGGCCTACAGATAAGGTGGCAGGGGATTAATAATGGTTGTTGTATTACACATTCATAACTTCAAAGTGTATGCTCAGGATAATACAAATAGACATACAAGATTGATTAAACAACTAATCATTGATTGTTCCTTACATCAAAGTGACATAAGACAATAGTGCAACCATTTTAGCCATCCTGCACATATATACATACTTACATAGCTACCCCCTTCTTCCTTTTCTCCTTCTCTTCATCCTGATTGCTCTTTACTTTTGAGCAGTCTCCCTTCATACCTCCCAATTTATATTCCCACCTTCAGGTTCTTACACTCATGATACAATATGCTGTTTGCACATGCACATCTGATTTACCTAACTTATGAGTATGGTCTCCAATTGTGACCATTTGCCTATAAAAGCCTGAAGTTTGTCTTTTTTGTAGCTGAATAATATTCCACTGTGTAAAAATGGCACAGTTTTTTTATCCAGTCCTCTGTGGATGGACATTTGGGGTGCTTCCACAATTTAGCTATTACAAATTGTGCTGCTATAAAAATGGGTGTACATATATCACAGTGATATGATGTTTTCAGATCTTCTGAGAAAATACCCAGAAGTGGAATACCTGGATTGTATGGGACTTCTAGACCTAGTTTGCTGAGGCATCTCTAGACTGATCTCCACAGTGGTTTCACCAGTCTGCATTCCCACCAGCAGTGCAGAAGAGTTCCTATTTCTCCACAGCCTCGCCAGCATTTGTTATTGGATGATTTCTTGATGCTGGCCAATCTTACTGGGGTGAGATGAAATCTAAATTTTGTTTTTATTTGCATTTCTTGAATGACTAAAAATGTAGAACATTTTCTCATATATTTATTTGCCCTTTGTATTTCTTTATCTGAGAAGTGTGTATTTATCTCAGATGACCATTTCTGGATTGGGTCTTGGAACGTGGACAGGTTCATGCTTTTTAATTCTTTGTATGTTCTAGATAGAAGACCTTTGACCAAGGGACAGCCAGCAAGGATTTTTTCCCAATTTGTGGGTTTTCTGTTTACTCTACTCGTGCTTTCTTTAGATGTGCAAAACTTTTTAGTAAGATGAGGTCCCACTTGTTGATTGTTTGAAGTGTTTCCCTTGCAGCTTGATTTTGTTCATGAATTCCTTGCCTACTCCTATGTCTTCAAGATTTTTACCTAACTTCTCTTTCAAAAGATTTAGTGCTTCTGTTTTAATATTGGGATCTGTGATCCATTGTGACTTGAGTTTGGTGCATGGTGATAGACCTAGGTCTATTTTCAGTCTTCAGCAAGAGGCAAGCCAATTTTTCCAGAACCATTTATTAAAGAGGCTATTGTTCTTCCAGTAAGCTTGTTTGGCCCCTTTGTCAAATATTGGTTGGCTGAATGTGTTCGTGGTTGTGGCTGTATCTTCCAGTCTGTTCCACTGATCCTCAGTTCTCTTTTTTAGCCAGCACCAGGTTGATTTTATTATAGTAGCTTTGTAGTATAATTTCAGGTCATGGATTATAATTCCACCTGACTGGTTCTTGTTGCCCAGGATTGCTTTTGCTATTCTGGATCTCTTCTAGTTCCAGATAAATTTAAGGAATATGTTCTCTAGATCTGTGAGGTATGTAATGGTAGTTTAAAGGGAATTGCATTGAATCTGTATAACAGCTTTGGTAGTATGGCCATTTTCTCAATGTTGTTTCTTCCTATCCATGAGCAGGGAATGTTTTTCCATTTATTGAAATCCTCTTTGATCTCTTTTTTCAGAGCACTAGAGTTTTCATTGAAGGGATCTTTTACTTATTTTGTTAGACTGATTCCTAAATATTTCAATTTCTTTGATGCTATTGTTAAAGTTACGGTTTCCTTAATTTCTCTCTCAGCCTTTTCACTGTGTATAGGAACGCTATTGATTTTTGAGTATTGACTTTGTATCCAGCTACTCTGCTGAATTTGTCAATTAATTCAAGGAGTCTTCTTGTGGAGTTTTTGGGGTCTTCCATGTAAAGTATCATGTCACCTGGAAATAGTGATAGTCTTACTTCATCCTTTCCCATATTCCTTTTATTTCTCTCTCTTGTCTAATTGCTCTGGCTAATGCTTCCAGAATTATGTTGAATAGGAGTGGTGACATTGGACATGCTTGTCTTGTTCCTGACATTAAAGTGAACGCTTTCAGTTTTTGCCCATTTGGCTTTAATCAGATTGAGGTGAAGGCCATCTATTTCTGCTTCTTCTATGGTTTTAACATGTACCCATGTTGGACTTTATCAAAAGCTTTTTTTGCGTCTATTGAGATGATCATGTGGCTTTTGTCTTTGGCTGTATTGATATGGCGTATTACACTAATTGATTTGCAAATATTGAACCATCCCCGCATTCCTGGAATGAATCCAACCTGGCCACAGTATATAATTTTCCTTATGATTCGCTGCATTCTATTTGCTAGTATTTTATTGAGTATCTTTGCACCTATGTTCATTATGGAGATTGGTCTGGAGTTCTCTTTCTTGGTTGGGTCTTTCTCAGGTTTTGGTATGAATACAATACTTGCCTCCAGAAATGAGTTAGGGAGAATTGCTTCCTTGTCAATTTCATTGAAGACTATCAAGAGCATTGACATTAAATCTTCTCTGAATGCTTTATAGTATTCTGCTGTGAATATTTCAGGGCCTGGACTTTTCGGTAAGTTTTTAATCACATTTTCAGTCTCATTAATTGATATTGGGTTGTTCAGGATTTTTATATCTTCCTGATTCAATGTTGGTAATTTGTACATTTCTAAGAATCTGTCCATTTCCTCTGAGTATTCTAACTTACAGGAGTAAAGATTTTCAAAGTAGGTATTAATGATCTTTTGAATTTCTGTAGGATCTGTAGTGATTTCATCCTTTTCATATTGCATGAATTTGAGTTCTTTCCTTTCTTTTTTTGGTAAGATTGACTAGGGCTTTATCAATTTTATTTATTCTTTCAAAGAACCAACTCTTTGATTCACTTATTTTTTGCATTGTTTTCTTCATTTCAGTTGCATTAATTTCTGCTTTAAGCTTTGTAGTCTCCTCCCTTCTTTGGGCTTTGGGCTTGACTTGTTCTTCTTTTTCTAAAAGTTTGATGTGCAGCATTAGGCTATTTATTTGCTCTTTTTCTGTTTTCCTTATGTGTGAGTTCATTGCTATAAATTTCCCTCTGAGAACTGCTTTCCTTGCATCCCACAAGTTCCAGTAAGTTGTATTTGCATTTTTGTTTGTTTGTAGATATTTTTTAATTTCTTCTTTAATTTCTCGTGTGACCCATTGGTTGTTCAGGAAGTTGTTATCTAATTTCCAAGTGTTTATGGAGTTTCCTTTGTCATTAATTTCCAATTTCTTTGCACTGTGGTCAGATAATATGCATGGCATGATTTCAACTCTTTTGCATTGATGTAGGTATGCTCTATAAGCTAGAATGTGGTATATTTTAGAGAAAGCCCCATGTGCAGCTGAGAAAAATGTGCATTCTAATGTTGTGGGGTGGAATATTCTATATACATCTACTAAGTTCATTTGTTTGCATATTTGGTTCAGGTCTGTTATTTCTTTGCTGAGTTTTTGTCCTATTGACCTGTCTCTTTGCATCAAAGGGGTGTTTAGGTCCCTTATTGAAATAGTGTAATTGATTATTTGGTTTTTCATGTCGGTTAAAATTTGACTTATATAGTTTGGTGCTCCAGTATTTGGTGCATACATGTTTAGGATTGTTAACTCTTCCTCTTGCTGCTTTCCCCTAACTAGTATGTAGTGGCCTTCTTTATGTTTTGATTGCTTTCAGTTTGATGTTTACATTGTCTGCAAACATAATAGCTACCCCTGCTTTTTTCTGGGAACGTGTTGCATAGTGAATTGTTTTCCATTCTTTTCCATTCTTTCAGTCTATGAATTTCCTTTTGAGTAAAGTGTGTTTCCTGTACACAACACATTGTAGGATTTTGTCAATTCATTGTGCCAGTTTCTTTTGACTGGTGAATGGAGGCCACTTGCATTAATGGTTATGACTGTTATATGTGGGCTTATTCTTGTCATGCTATTGCTGTTGCTTTCCTACATTTGCTATCTGTTTAATTGTTTGTTCTGCTTGAAGATTCCTTTCTCTTGTTGTTCTTGAGGTTGTGGTCTCTTTTTTCTCTGTCTAGGATGTCTTTTAGTACTTTTTGTAATGTTGGTTTGGCACTCATGAAGTTCTTCAGTTGTTCTTTGTCATGGAAATATTTTATTTCTCCATTGAATTTGAAGGATAGTTTTGCAGGATACATCCTTCTAGGTTGGAAGCTGTTTTGTGTTAGAATCTTTAATAGCTCGCTCCAAGCTCTTCTTGATTTCATGGTTTCTGTTGAGAAGTCTGCTGTAATTCTTATGGACTTTCCTTTATAGGTGGTATGTTTCTTTTCTCTAGCAGCTTTTATTATTGTGTTCTTTTGCTGGAGGTCTGGGATCTTGACTATTATATGTCTGGGTGTGGTTTCATTTGGGTTATGGCTCATTGGAGTTTTATATGTGTTTACCTGCACATCAGAATCTTTTACCGTGCTTGGGAAATTTTCTGCTATTATTTCACAAATGTTCTTTTTATGTCATTTTTGCTCCCTCTTGCTGT
This sequence comes from Dinomys branickii, assembly GCA_004027595.1. NCBI lineage: Eukaryota > Metazoa > Chordata > Mammalia > Rodentia > Dinomyidae > Dinomys > Dinomys branickii. The sequence continues at coordinate 11,736 of PVLD010032410.1, forward strand.
TACACTGACTCTTATTGATCTGACATTATTTCTCTTTTCTTTGTCTTGTAGCTTTTGATTTGATTTTTTTCTGGATCTTTGTTGATTTTAAGATCCTTGCTTTCACAATCACTAGATCCATGCTGTCTTCAAGACCTGAAATTCTATCTTCAGCTTGATTCAAGTGGTTTTGCAAGTTTTCAATGGCAGTTTTGATTTCCTGGAAATCTCTTTGAGTGTATTTCATGTGTTCTAGTTCATTTCTATATTGGTCATGTGACATTTCCATCTGTTGTCTATGTTCATCTGTTTTTTTACCAGTGTCCTCTCTACACGTGTGGAGCATTTCTTTCATTATTATTGTCATTTCATTTTTTGCCTGAAAGATTATGTCTGCTTTAATCTCTTATATGATCTGATGGAGTTGTTTCTTTACTTTCATTACAATCATTTCAGCAATTTCAGGTCTGTGTTTAACAAGTTCTCCTATGTTGATGTCTTTTGGACTTGTTCCAAGTGGGGCGGCTTTCTGAGATTGGGTTTTAGCCCTTCATCTTGTCATGTTTGATGATAAGGTGGAGGTAGAATGATGAGTCTCCCTCTTCTCTGGCAGTTTAGCAAATGTTGCTAGTGGCCCTACTTTTCCTGTTGGGCAGGCCTGCCCCTCAGTGTCTGCTGACATGTGTTACTTAGGCTGTCTTCTTCCGGTAGATGGTGAAGTGTACCTAGTTTTCCCAGGTCTCAGACATGAACTGTGATGTCAGTTGATGGCAGATGGTCTGATCCAGTGACCCCTCACAGTTCAGGGCATGTGTATGATCGAGAATCCAATTGCACTGGTGGTGCAATCCCAGATCAATTGTCCTGTGCCCCCAGGCAGTTCAGGATACAGGCAAAGCCCAGGCACAAACTGCAGGGTCAACCGTTTGTGGGCGGGCTGGGGATATAGCTCAGTGGAATAAGCGCTTGCCTGGCAAGCGCAGGGTCCTGAGTTCGATCCCCAGTACCGCAAAAAAAAAAAAAAAACAGTTTGTGGGCAACCTGATTCTGTGTCTCCAGTCAGTTCAGGCCATGCATAGGAGCCAGATGCACGCTGTACCAATAATGATCACAGATCGTCTGTGTGTGCAACCACCTGGAGGGCAGGGTGCAAATGAAGCCCAGACCCAAACCGCAGTCTCAGCAGCTTGTGGAGCACCTGCTCCTCCACCTCATTTATCACCTGGCATATGCAGGGAGGTCCCGTGCACTAACCCTCATGAGAGCAGTTCACAGGCCTTCTCAGTGAGGATCTCCTGCCTATACCAGCCAGCCATGGGATTGTTAAGGTGAAGGCAAACAGCTGAACTCAGAAAGGTGCTGCTTGTGTGTAAACTCATCCCTATGATTAAAATCTTTGAATGCCAAATTAATTAACCCCCTCCTGTGAGGTTTGAATGACTGCCTCCATTTTCTCCAACTTTTCTGAATATATAGAGCAGATTTATAATAAAATATATCTTTAAAATCACTTTACCTTCTGGGACCTCTGGGTCCAGGGCCACTTAATACCTGAGTGCTAGAGCTAGGTAGAACATAAAATGAGGTTGATCCTATCTTTTGTCTGCGAAGTACCCTTAAACCTGTCGTAACTGACTATCCTCTGTCCTGCATTGCAAAGCCCTTCAACCAAGCAAGTGACTATACTGTTATGCTTCCTTCAAGCACTAGACTATCTGTGCTCACCTAGGCGATTAAAGCTTAGTTTGGGTTGGCCTAGGACCTAACAAAACTCCCTCCTCAAAATTAGTTTCAAGACACCTGCAGTCATCCATGGTGTCTTGATCTAAAGCCTAAATACAACCCTGTTCCTGAGGAAAGGGTAGAAGAACCATGGATATTTAGGTTATTCCAGGTGAAAATTTAAGACTGCAAAAGGTAGTGAAATTCTTGGATATATTTGTTGAGGTCAGTAGGAAAGGAACCCAGATGTTAATTTGACTCAAATCATCATGGATTACATGACATGAATCCAAACTATTCAACCACCTCCTAAAGTAGAAATCAAGAAACAGGAAAAGAAGAACATGCACCAACTGCAGACTGGATCAAGTGTGGCACAGAGAGTGAATGTAAGGAGAGAGTTGATTCAGAGAGAATCACTGGGTGTATAAATGCAACAAGTTTGGGATGGACCAGGGCTCTGCCAGAAGAAATGGTTTAGCTGGTTATAGCTATAGAAGTGGCTTCACTGGGTATAGCTTCAGTGGTACAGGAAGAGCAGGGGTGCTGGAAGTTGTTCAACTGTGGGTCACAAGAGGACACTAAGGATTGCAGAATAAAGATCAGCTAAGTCAGCAGGAAGATGCCAAGGAAAATCTAGGACAACATAGAAAATCAGTACTGGAGCAAGGCAGAGGGGATGTGGATGGAAAGGAAAGAAAATTTGGGAGGGGCTGCCTGAAAAATAGGAATAGTTCAGAGTGTAAGGAAGCCCCAGACACAAGCCACTGCAGACCACTTCATTAGCTCACAGTGGTAATTATCCAGAATTTACAAAATGGAAATGTCAAACTTGCTGTGGATAACCCACAGAGACATTGTCTAGCTTGTAGTATGGCCACACTGTGTTACAGAAAATAATGTCATTTGGTTTCAGGTCACAAGAGAGACAGAGGAGTTCAAAATTCCGTAAGAACAACACACAGGGGAGGATTAGGGGACTGAGGATGGGCGATTCCAAACTGGAGTACAGAGAACGCTGTGGGAGAGTGGTTGTGTCTGCCAGTGGACACCCCCAGCTGGGACCCAAAGCCATGAGAAGTGAGCCACTGTGCATGGCAAACACCTTTGCAGTGGGTCAGACAGTAAATGGAAGCAGGCTTGCTGGTGGTGAGTTTTGAGACCAGTGCTGAAGCTTAAAAAGCAAGAAAAGCAGGGTGAACCTCTCTCTGAGTTTTTTGGGGG
>PVLD010032411.1:0-14662 GCA_004027595.1 Dinomys branickii
CCTTTGTGCAAGTAGGGATGAGCAGAAGAGGTCAGAAGTTCCCAGATGTCAAATGGAGGGGCCAGGATCCTCACCAATCAGACTTTACTCATGGGCCAGGAAGGAACCCAAGCAGCTAATATTTTTGGGCCATCCAAGGAGATGGCACCTTGACTCCCACGTGGTAGTTTGATTCTGAGACCTTGTGAATCCTGGCACAAGGGCAGGCCCTAGAATTTATGGGCAAGGAGAGGCTAACACCAGAGGAGTTTCATCCTGCTTCCCCACCTCCTTACCCCTCTGCCGCCTTCCTTGGGAGACCTTTCCAAGCAGTGAACAACAGCAGCCTGAAAATTTAAGGTTGTAGAACCCAAGCCCTGGATTGCTATCCCCCAGGTGTACTTGAGAATTCACTCTTGTAGCTTAGAGCAGGAATAGGACACTGGCTGACTACTGAAGGCCACTTGGGGCAGTGTTGATACAGATTCTTAGAGTCTGGGATTACAAGGAAGACTATAGCATTACAATAGTTTGATGATGTCAGCCTTTATCCTAGTGTGATTATGATGGAGAAATGGGAATTCTACATAAAAGATGCTTTGTAAATTATAAGGTGCTGTATCAGTCACCTTTCTGTCATTAAGACAAAATACCCGATACTTGCAAGTTAAGGAGGAGAGATCTATTTTGGCTCACAGTTTCAGAGGGATCAGTCCACTGTGGGCTGGCTCTAAGACAGACATAGCATGCCAGAAGGGGCTAGTGGAGGAATGGGGGGGGCAGGGGCAAAGTACAGCCTTCCAGGTCACAACTCCTGTGACCCAGTCCTCCAACCAGGCCTTACCTCCTAACAGTGTATTCAGCTATAAGCCCCTCAGTGAATCAGTCTACTGATGCGCACAGTGCCACATGATCCAGCTGCCTTCAGAAGCCCCACCTCGGAACACATGACGCTTTGGGAAGACATTTTGGACCTAACTCCTAATAGGTACCATGCCACTAGCAACTGATAATGGTAACTACAAACGTTAGTAAGATTCGTAAATACCAAACACTGCTAAAATATATACAGTAAGTCCCTGATGTATGAACAAATTCATTCCAGGAGAACGTTCACGAGTCAGATTCATTCCTCATCTGACAAAGTGAGCCTTACACAGTATGTCTGTGACTCTTACATGGTGTGCCTATGAAAGTTCACAACTTGCATGTTCGTCAGTCAGGGGCTTACTGTATTTGCTATATGTTTTTAATCTTTACAATGGCCTTTATGCTAGATACTGTGAATTTTTCTCATTGTATAGTTTGCAAACCAATGCTTGGGAAAATAGTGTAACTTAGCTAAGGTTCTTCCTTAGCGAAGGACCCCAGGGAGAATTTCATGGGTGAGATCCCCAGGTTAAAGAATGCACATGTGCTACACATCAGCAACAATAGCAGACAGCATGGAGCGGAGCAGAGCGAGAGCCACCTGCATCTTTATTGTGTATTTCTTGTACATGTTTGTCTTGGTTACTTATTGTGTATTTCTTGTACATGTTTGTCTTGGTTACTTTTCTCTCAGTGCTGAGACAAAATACCTAATACCCAAAATGAAGGAAGGAAAGGTTTATTTAGCTTACAGTTTGTGGAGGTTTCAGTCCATACTTGGCTGGCTCGGAGGAAAAGTGGCACATGGCAGAGGGCAAACATTCATGGCAGCAGAGCACAGCAAAAACAACCACAGCAAAAGGGAGGAATGGATGGCAGCAAGCAGCCTCTTTCCTTCCCCTACATTGTAAACACGCTACCCCCACCCAGGGGGTGTGTAGCACTCACATAAGCTCCATGCCTTCCTCTTCCACAGGCTCAGGATGTGTAGAAAGTAAGTGCCCTGGCTTCCTGCCGAGTCACTCAGCCAAACCTCCAGACTCCCCAAGGTGACACAATGTATCAACCATAACTATGTTGTTACCACCTATTTACATTCTTTCACACTGCCACCATTGGCACAGGTGTACTTATCCACTGCTAAGTCATGGTCATATAATTGTGCCTCACTGTGCACCTGCACTAATAGTGGGATCATGTCTTCAGAGCTGTCTGGAAGCATCCTTACATGCCCTGAGCTTTGACTCAGTCTGAGCAGTTCCTTCCAGAGTTTATAAGCCCTGAAACTATGACACAAATCTAGTCCCCCGATTCCAAATCAAATACTCCTACATATTTTGTTCTGTCATCTTCAGGGTACAGGGGTACTGTCCTTTGGATCTAGAATGTCCCCCTGAGACCACATGTTGAAGGTTGGTCCTCAGGGTGTGGCACAATTGAGGGGCAGTGGAAACATTAGCAAGGGGTCCCTAGTGGAGAGAAGTTAGGGTTTGGAGTGTGCTGTTGAAGGAACATCGAGACATCATCTTCTCCTCTCTCTCTCCTCTTTGTTTCCTGGAGGCCGTGAAGTGAGCGGGCTTTCTCTGCCATACACTCCTCCATAATGTACCATGCCTCCATAGGCACAAAGCAACAGGGCCCAGTGACCAAGGATGGAAACTTCCAAACTATGAGCCCAAATTAACTTTTCCTCCTTACAGCTTGATCATCTCAGGGATTTTGTCACAGTCAAGGAAAGATAACAAGCAGATTATGACTGTTGCTATTAATAAGGCAATGACTATCACTTGGTGTCTCAGCCCAAGATCCCAAGTAAGCAACTCACCAGATATGTTTGCAGTCACATTGCCATCTCTGAGAGGTTAGAGCTCGCATGTTGTCCAGTTTGCCGGTTTTGCTTGCTTTGATCCCCATCTATCCACAGCTGCTGCAGAGTAAGACAAAGGCCCTCAGTTGTGCTCGACTCTCCCAGCCCCGGGAAAGAGCACCTGAGAGAGTTTTCTGCGGCCATTCACGCATCCACCTGGCAAAGGTTCTCTAGCCCCCTTGCAAACTGCCCTCTCGGTGCAGAAGGGTGGTTCTCCTCTGCGAGGTTTCCTTCCATGAGCATGCGCTGCTAGAGATGCATGTGGCAGAAACTATCAGCTGTGATAGATGATGCTCATGTGGTGCTGGGCAGTTTTCAAAGTGCTTTCCTATTGATTTTTCTTTTCTCCAAGCCTCAGTTTTGGCATCTACAAAGTGGATATAATGACAATAATAATATAATCAAGTTTCATCTCATGGAAGAGTTAGACTATAATAAACTCAGTGCTTAAAGTGAAAATAACACAAAATCAGAATCACCCTTAAGCCGCCTGTGGAATATAAAGACAAACCACCTCTCTGATGTCCAGTTGAGGCAGTTTTACCTCCAGCATGAAAACCAATTTCTGTTTCTTTGGTTGAAATAATCACAGTACCTTCTGAGGTACTAGAAATCCTTCTCTCTCAAGAGTGGGCTCCCTCTGCAGCACAGTGCCAGTGCTGGTGGCTGGGGGAACTCGGGCCTGGGGGCTGCCACAGAGGAGGCACAAGCACATCAAGCCCCGGGCAGGCAGCTGTTGGGCCTCCCAAGTCATGACCTCCCTCTCTTTCACTGTTTGTCACTGACTTGAAGATAAAAAAGACATACAAGCCCATCTCTTCAGGTCTGATTCCTCTCTTCCTTTTTTGTCTTTTTCTTTCCTTTTTGGGGGGGAGGGGGAGTTTCTGGGTATTGAACCCAGAACCTTCACATGAAGCATTCCCAGCCGTTCTTATATTTTTTTTTATTCTGAAACAGGGTCTTGCTAAACTGCCTAAGCCAAACTCAAACTACAATCCTCCTGTCTCAACATCTCAGAGTTCCTGTCTTGCTTTCTCTGGGCAGTATTGAAACTTGAAAGTAACGTGTTGAACCAAATACCAAGACAGAGAAGGGGCAAGTCAGGCCCAGGTCCCAGGGTGTCCCATTTGTGCCTGTGGGATCGAGGGCATTGGGCGTTATGGGTGAACTTCTAAGTGCAGTGTCCAAGTTCTCAGGCTACATTTTTTGGACCTGATCCACAGATGACCGTATTAAAACCACAAATCTATGTACCTATCCTCATATCAGCCTTCCTTGCCTGTGCCGTAATCATCCCTGCCTGTGCTACTGCGAAGGCCTCCTTCCTCCTGGTGTCCTAAGCCCTCCTCCACGTGGCTGCTGGAGCTTCCCAGTGCAACCTGATCTTACCACCTGCTTATACAAAGCACAGGCATTTCCAGAGGTGGAGGAGCAGACCCCTGCCCACCTCTCATGTCCTCTCCTTTCTCTGTGAGCCACACCCCTTGCTGTCTGTCTCTCGTTTCATGTTGGCCCAGCCATGGGGCCTTTGCGAGTCGTTGCTTTTCCCTGTGTCTGTAATGCTTTGTTTTCCTCTTCTGAGTTAATTCCCTCTCCAGATTCCTCAGAAAGCCTTGTCAACAGATCAGATCTGCAATAAAGGGACCCCTTGCACCATGTACCTCTCTTTTATGAATCACCATGGTAGCTATTTTAATTTATTTGTGGTTGTAGGTTAAACATTATGTATTCTCCTGACACACACTCTCCTCTCCACTCTGAGAATGGGACTCTTGTCTGTGTTGCACTCAACAGGGCAGAGCCTATGCTCCATTTCTTGTATGTGGATAGATGGACAGACGGACGGACAGATGGATGAATGGATGGACAGGTGGATGACAAACACAAATGGACATTATCGTATTTATTAGGGAGGGTTTGGGTTTTTTTCTCCCAGTGATAAAACATTTGGGTCCTTACCTAGGAAAAATTGTTGTTGCATTTTTTCTTTTGGAATGGAAGGAAAAATTTACTCAAGGTTTCATTTGCCCTTTAGGTGATAGACATCCCCAGATATCTTGGCTTTTCTTCTCTCTCTGCTGTTTAAAAACTCTTTTAATGAGCTTTCACACCTTACGTAGCAAATGACCTTTTCTAGAGCTATCTGTGCAAAACAGAGTGTGAATGGGATATGTGGTGTGGGCCTGCCCCTGGGACACAGATTCAGCCTTTGTGAACAATAGCTCCTATTGTGGGTAACCTTCCCCTCGTGGGCAGTGGGGCCTCATCCCCCTGTTTGAGATTCCAGCAGCCTGAGAGCAGAGATTGGAGGCAGCAGGGAGAACTGACGTGACCACAGCTGATTAGGACAGCAGGACCTTTCTGACATGGGCCCAGCAATCTGGGTCTCCTGGGTGCTTGGTTGTAGTGTCTCCTTCCCTTTGTCCCCTCAGTACCCTGGAGGGTTGATTGCTTTCTTATATAACTTGGTTCTGCTTGAGGTGAAGGAAGCTGTCTCAGAAGAGCATCCTACTGAGTGGGGCTGGATCCAGTCAACCTCCTTTACGTGATACGCAAGGGCTGGAATAAAAGTGGTCCTCGCCTTTGAAGCGGGAACGTTTCCTCCAAATGAAAGCACAAATGTCTTTTTCCCTGCGTCGCTCACAGGAAGAGGAAGATTCTGGGACTGATGGAAAGTGGGAGGAGCATGTCTCACTCTTGGAGCTCTACCCTGCCCTTCCTCCACCCTCACCTGCCAGGCAGGTCAAACGTGAGGTCCAGAGCTCTGATCTCAGCTTCCCTCCTGGTCTGTGACTCCCTCTTGCACCCCATTTGCTCCAGCCAGATTAGGCTTCTGGCATGAAGTGAATAGGCGCCTCACTCTCTAGCGTCTGTGTGTTTGGACACACTTTCTCTCTGGCCTGAATTCCATCCCCGCTTTGCCTCTCTCTAGTCCTAGCCCTGCGCATCCTGCCGTGCTCCTGGCAGACTCCTCCTCTGCAGGACTCCTTCCCTGGTTGTCCCGGAGAGAATTTAACTTTTGGCCCTGTTAAGAACCTACAGAATGTATCTGTATGACTTTCAAGGCACAGTTACACAGTGTTTTTCCTCTTCTCATGTATGTGATCTTCTCTTCCTTTTGCACTCATAGCCACCCTGCGGTTGAGCCTTGGACTATTTTATCTTTGTCTCTCCTGTTCTTCTTTGGACATAGTAGGCCCTCAGCAATCACGTTAGCTGAATGAATAACAACACTCCAGCTTGTGTCCTCAGAACTCCTGAAGAGATTATATTTATCCAGTCATCCAGACTCCATGGTTTAAAGTAACTGGCTACATGAAGCTCCACTGGGTGCCCTTTGAAGAATAACCTACAAGGTCACCTTGAAGGAGTGTTTAGCTCTTTGTGTGGGGGGAGGAAGAAGCGAGAAGAAAAGGTTATTACTCTTTCATAGATAAACAAGTGTTTGGAATTATATAGAGTTGTGTAAACCTCAAAGCAAAATGATTCCTGTGCAAATAGGGCTCCTTCAGAAGAGGGTGGGGACCAGCCTCCTAGAATCTGCAGCAGAGTCTGGCTGGCGAACAGCCTCAGACCCCAGCAGAAGCAGATGACCAGCCCAGTTTTCTTTTCCCCCTCTCGATGCTTTGAAGGCGCATCCCAGGTTGGCCAGAGGAGCAGGCGTCCTTGCGGAGCAGGCTCTGCCAAGTCTGCAGTCGTGGGATTGGCAAATGCACTTCAGTGAATCTTCCTTCGGAGCAGAATACCGTTGGCTTGTGTTACCACTGTTCTCTCCGCTCTCCAAAGGGCGCCAGGCACACTGAATAGTGATTAAACAAAGACTAAAATTCCATTTGTGTGTGTGAGTGTGTAGCTGTTTGAACGCTAATCGATTCTTTTAGTGGAATGTTAAGTAAAAGCACACAGATACCAGAAACAGTTATTTAGGGCAGCCAGTCAAAATGCATTTCCAATTTATTGTTTAATGCAATTTCCACATTAATTCTGCCAGCCTCCCCCACAAACGTACTTCCTTTGCGGTGCACCTTCCCACCCCCTTTGTCTCCTGTAGCAAAAGGATATTCTGGAAACCAAGGGGAAGAAAAAGCAGCAAAAGATGGCACGAGAGAAAGTAATTACATGTTTCAGAGCCAAATCTTTGAGTTTACAGAATTTAAGAAATTTAAAATTACCTCTGGATGGAAAAATCCAGATGTGCTTTATCCACAATATGAAGTGATTGCTGTTGCTTAAGAATCGCTGCCTTCCTGGGCACAGTGGCCCACATCTATAATCCCAGCACTTGGGAGGCTGAGGCAGGAGGATCGTTGGGAGTTCAAGACCAACCTGGGCTACAAAGTGAGCTCAAGGCCAGCCTGAATTGCATAGCGAGACCTGTCTCAAAAAGACAAAAAAGAAAAAAGAAAAAAAGAATCGCTGCCTTTTCACAGCATTATTGGTGCTTTCCTTCTTGCTGAGGGTCTGGCGGCCTTTGTTTCTACTATAGAATGCCACTGTCACTAACGACTTTTTTCTTTCCTTAAGGAACACTGATTTTCTACCTGGGCATGTGACCTCCTGTTAATGAGGAAACTCCAAATCCTGTTATCAGCAAGAGGCAGTTGAATTGGCTCAGGTGTTAAATAGGCTGCATCTTCAGGATCCATAGTGTTTGTCTTAGTTACTTTTCTCGTTGCTGAAAAGCCGAAATACCCTGACACCCAAAGTTAAAGGAGGGAAGGTTTATTTGGTTCAGTTTGTAGAGGTCTCAGTCCATGGACAGTTGGCTCCAAGGCAGGATCACATGGCAGAGGGTTATCACAGAGGAAAAACAGTCCACAGCAAGCAGACAGGTGAGAGCAAGCAAGGGGAAAAACCACCCAGTGACAAGATAAGACTTTGTCCCTTATATCCGATCCAGGCTCCCTGTAGGATGAGTTTCTTCATTCATCTGAATGTACTTGGGGCAGTTTATGGTATTTCCCTTTTCCAGGTGGAAAGATCGAGGTGCTTGTGATTTCTATAACGTGCAAGGTCACACCATAAGGGCTCTTTCCACAACAAATTAGCCTGGGAGTCAAAGGACATGGCCCTTGACCTCTTGCTTGTGTGGCCTGGGCTTCGTAACTTGACCTGTTTGGACTTCCCCTGCCTGTAAGTGGGGAAGATGGACTGATTGTCTCTGAACAGCTGCTTAGTTCAGGTGTTTAAAGAAGACTCTAACAGCCATATTTTAGACGTTTTAACTCCTTATGTCAGCAAGCTCCAAAGTCCTCTTGATTTAAGGAAGATGCACCAAATGTGACCACCTAAAACTGCATAGGACACCTCAGCAGATCCTGGGAGGGAGGGAGGGAGGGAGAGAGAGAGGGTGGGAGGGAGGAAAAAAACAGAGGATGGAAAGAAGGAAAGAAGGAAGGGAGGGAGGGAGGGAGGAAGGGAGGGAGGAAGGGAGGGAGGGAAGGACAGAGGCAGGTAGATTGGTAGGTAGGCACATCCCTAAGGCAAAGGCCATGGAGGTGTCGGCTGAGCAATCTCCTCTTCCATTTTGAGAAGATTAAAAGGGTTTGTTTCTGTGAGGTCCTGACTTTAAGATCCATCCCTGAACCCCAGTTCCAGCAGTATCAGGAGATTTTCACAGGGATGTCATGAAACAGTTCTTCACTGGATCTTAGATACTAGAGATGTTCTCTAAATGTTTCCAAACCCTTGTTACTGAGAGTGCCTTTTGTGCAATAGCAGCATGAGCATCACCTGGGAACTTGTTAGAAAGACACAGTCTTAGGCCACCCAACCATCTATATTAGACCACGTTAACAAGGTTCCCCATGTGACAATACTGTACATTAAAATTTGAGAAGCACTGGCTCTAACCCAGCACTGTGCCTTCTGTCCACCCCATCCTAATGAGCAGGCAAGCTTCCTGTGCCTGCCCTCCTTTGACACTTTCCAAGCGGTCCTGTTTCATCACTGCACCAATCTAACTTTTGGAATATCTTCTGCCTCCTAGGGTGACCGCTTGATTATTCAGCAACTTCTACCACTGGCACTCAACTGTAGTTTCAGGACCTCTTCGGAGGATGATAATTTCTGCCCCGTCCTCCAGGGCATCTGATCTCCTAGTCCTTAAGCAATTTCTGATCTTCCCATCCGGTACACATTGCTGTATATCTCAGCTTAATACAGACCCACCAGGGCCATACAGGTAATGAGAGAGATAAGCGCCAAGTGAAGCACAGTACGGAATGGGGAGCCTGCAGCAAACTGGGGACAAAGCCCACCTTTATTCAGGTCAGGCCTTTGCAGCCCAGCTACAGGGCAGAGTGAGCTCCTGTTTTGACTTGTATTGATAAGTATTGAGTTATCTTTTGGATTTCCAGAAGGTAAACATCTTGATTAAAAACAATATGAAATCTTCCTGCTTGTTAAAGCTAGAATTTAAATCAAAACAAAACACGACTTCCCAAAAGCTACCAGACAAGGTTTGCCAGCGATGACAGTAAAATGGGTAGCACCTTGGTCAGTTCCCTGGCTCACCCCAAACCTGATTTCTCCCTCTGGTTTGGGGAAGGAGCCTTGCCCTTTCCAGATACATTTGCTTGTCTGGGAGATGTGATCACTTGCTCGCTTTTAGCAGGAGAAGGTTTTCAATGGAATCCCAGTGCAAGAAACACATGCACTCTGTTCCGAGCCAAAGGGGTGGTGGCCCCTCTCTAGGCCTCTGCTTCCCAGTGCAGTGCCTGAGGTGCCTCCTGCAGAAAGGTGTGTAGTTCAGGGCAGTTGAAGCCCTCTGCACTGATTAGTGACCCTTAAGGACTCCCAGCTCAGCTTCTGTGATTTCCAAGAACCCTTACGACTGGTTGTAAGCACATGGCCTTTGTTTTTGTACTTTTCTTGCTGTGTCTAACCAAGACATCTAATACTCCAACTTCCAGAATTATCTTCTTGCAGTTTAAAAAGGCCTGTTCAAGGAGTATGATTGTTGTCATCAAGACATACTGTAATGATGTTGGGCCATTGTGAAAAACCTGCTAATGCAAATGTGAGCCAGAGTCTCAACAAACAAGCTTAAGGATTGTTAGCTCAAGACCTTCATGGCTAAATTATATAGGAAATAGGACTGCTGGATCCTGCTGCCATAACAGCATGAACAAGTCTGTAGGATCTGAACGGGCAAGGTGATCTGGAAACCATTAACATTTACATGCACCTGGAAGATGCTTAGGTAGCCGTGCAGTGCAGGCTGTGTGGGGTGTTGGGCTTGACAGTTGGCGTGGGAAAACATCAGCCACTCGGGTTGACTCTGGACTCAGGAATGCGGCCTCTTTTAATTAGAGAAGCCACTTCGTAATGGGCCCAATCGGATGGGCCCCTGACAAATGCCATCACAGGCCAGTTCTTAGGGTTACTCTCGTGGGGCTGCTATGGTTTTTTTACGTCTTTCAGCCTCTCAATTGTTCGTCATACACTCTCACACCTTTGTCAGATGTTCACCCTCTTTGAAGCCAGGCCTTTGGGACTACAAGGATGACCAAGACCCAGTATCTCTTTTCTGTGCCCTGATCTCCCATTGCTCAGGCCAAACCCAGATCTGCCTTCTCCATCTGCACCATGCATTTGTGCCTGAGCCATTTTCCCTGCCCACCCCTTAACTGCCCCTGGCCACGGCCCAGCCTGATGTCCTCATGTCCAGAAAACCTTCTCCATTTCTCCCTTGGAAGCAAACTATAGTCGACTCTTAGACCTAAGAGTCCCTGCCCCTGCCCTGTCCACAGTGCAGCTGCTGGCGACCTGAGGATCCAGAGCCCTGGAGGTGTGTCTGAACTGAACGCACTGTGCAGTACTCCCTGCATGTCAAAGGCTAGTTCCGATAGACTTCCGGGAAGATGGCGACCAGGTGAGCGGCAGAGGGAATCTCTCCCAGAGACCGATCTTTTGCGCGCGGGTGCCCGGTCCGTGGGTGCAAAATTCCAACTGATCGGGCTGCTCTCCGCGGCATGAGCATTAAAGGGCCGGCTGGACAAGCCGGACGGCGAGAAGTGGGCGGATCCTGAGAGCTGGGCGCCCGAGAGATCGGTGAGGTGCTTCGGCCACAGCTCGGCTCAAATCACGTACAGCCGAGAGAGCGATTGCGGCGGGAGGAAAGCCTCCAACTCCTGAACCCGATCGGCTCGGAGACGGCTGTAACCAGGATTTGTTGGAGGCAGCGGAGCAGAGGAAACTCAGAGAACGAGCGACTGGGACAGATTGCGCCAATCTGGGCAGTGGTCTGGGATCCTGCTCAGAGCCCCACCCCGCAGCCGGCGCTGCACGAACTGGAGCTGCTGCGATCGGTGGAATTTCTGAGTCGGGAAAAAGCTCGATCCACGGAGATACATCTGAACGGCATTCCTGCCTGCAGGATCCCAGGGTGAGTTGAGTGGGCGCTCTAACAGGTTTTTCCTGAGTCGAGAAGAACCTCTGGCCAGCAAGTGACATCAAAGCAGCTTTAAGGACTGCGGGATCTCCCAGGTAGGAAGAGCTAGCTATGCGCCCCTAGGGGATTTGTGAGGGGGGAAGGAGCTCCACCAAGGGAGGAACACCTGAGTGGCCTGTCTGCAAGATGCCTGGGGCAGCGAGCTGTTTATACGCCCCGGCCAGGACTTGGGGTAGGGAGTAGAAGCGGAAATCTCAGCAGACAGCTTAAGGGACATTCTCCCAAAGAGAAGGAATCATTGGAGCAGCCTCTGCAGCAGACCTTTGCCTGCTGAACTGCCTGGGGAATTTATAGCTCCACATTTTGAATCTGATACCCAAAAATGGGAAAAGAGAGGAACAAAATGCAGTCTCAAAACTCAACCCCACCCAGAATAAGTTTTGAATGTGAGGATACAGGGGAACCAGGAAATCACATACCTGCAAGTTATGAAACGATTGCATCCGAAATGAAACAACTCCAACCGGCCATAAAAGAGCCTAAAGCAGAAATAAGCCACATACCCACAATGATTTCTCAGACAAAAAACGAGCTGAAAACAATGATGGAACAAATGTTCCGTGCACTTAGAGAAGGTATAGAAAAGACTAGGAGAAAATATGTTCCGTGCACATAGAGAAGGTATAGACAAAAGACTAGGAGAAAATAGGAAACAAATGGAAACGTTACAAGAGCAATTTAGGAATGAATTACCAAGAATGAAACAGGTCCAAAGAGAATGGCAGGATTTGAAAACTAACGCTGAAAGCATGAAAAACGGTTTAAATGAAACCGAAGATAGAATTTCAGAACTTGAAGACAGCATGGTAGCTTATGAGCGTGAAAGGAAGAATCTCATGATATCATCAGACACAAGAAAAGACAATCCAACAGCTGCAAGATGAAGCAAAACGTAACAATATTCGAATTATAGGAGTGTGTGAAACAGCCGGAGATCTCACAAACGATATAAAAGGAATATTTGATGAAATAATAGCAGAAAATTTCCCAAACAAGGTAAAAGATACTGAAGTTCAATTAAGCGAGGCATATAGAACCCCAGTGATCCATAACCGAAAGAAAAACACACACAGGCATATAATAGTCAAGATCCCAGATATCCAGCAAAACAACACAAAATTAAAAGCTGCTAGAGAAATGAAACAGATCACCTATAAAGGAAAGCCCATCAGAATCACAGCAGATTTCTCAACGGAAATCATGAAATCAAGAAGAGCTTGGAGCGAGATACTACAGATTCTGAAACAAAACAACTTCCAACCCAGACTGATCTATCCTGCAAAATTATCCCTCAAATTCAATGGAGAAATTAAATATTTCCACGACAAAGAACAACTGAACAACTTCATGAGTGCCAAACCGGCATTGGAAAAAGCACTAAAAGATATTCTAGACAGAGAAAAAAGAGACCACAATCCCAAGAACAGCTATAGAAATAACTCCCTAAACAGAACAAATAATTAAACAGTCAGCAAAAGAAGGAAAACTTCAAGTAAATACATGACTAGAATAAGCCAACATATAACCATAATAGCCATTAATGTAAATGGCCTCAACTCAAAAGTCAAAAGGAAAAGATTGGAAGACTGGATTAAGGAACACAATCCAACGATATGCTGTATACAGGAAACACATTTTACTCAAAAAGAAATCCACAGGTTGGAAGTTAAAGGTTGGAAAACAATTCTCCATGCAACAGGCCCCCAGAAAAAAGCAGGGGTAGCTATTATGTTTGCAAACAATGTAAACTTCAAAGCAAAAGCAATCAAAAGAGATAAAGAAGGCCACTACATACTAGTTAGGGGAAAGCTACAAGAGGAAGAGGTAACAATCCTAAATATTTATGCACCAAACAATGGAGCACCTAACTTTACAAGTCAAATCTTGACAGATGTAAAAAATCAAATAACTAATAATACTATTGTAATAGGGGACCTAAACACCCCTCTGATGCAAAGAGACAGGTCAACCGGACAGAAACTCAGCAAAGAAATAACAGACCTGAACCAAAAGTGTGAACAAATGGACTTAGTAGATGTATACAGAGTGTTCCACCCTACAGCATCAGAATACACATTTTTCTCAGCGGCACATGGGTCTTTCTCCAAAATAGACCACATTCTAGCCCATAGAGCATATCTACCTAAATGCAAAAGAATTCAAATTATCCCATGCATATTATCGAACCACAGTGCAATAAAATTGGAAATTAATGATAAAGAGAACTCCAAAAACCACATAAACACGTGGAAATTAGACAACAACCTACTGAATAACCAATGGGTCACACAAGAAGTTAAAGAAGAAATTAAAAATTACCTACAAATAAATGAAAACGCAAGTACAACCTACTGGAATTTGTGGGATGCAATGAAAGCAGTCCTCAGAGGGAAATTTATAGCAATGAAATCATACACAAAGAAAATAGAAAGAGACCAAATAAATAACCTAATGATACACCTCAAACTCTTAGAAAAAGAGCAAGAAGCGAAACCAAGAGCCCAAAGAAGGGAGGAGATTATAAAACTCAGGGCAGAAATTAATGCAATAGAGATGAAGAAAACTCTACAAAAAATTAGTGAATCAAAGAGTTGGTTCTTCAGAAGAGTAAATAAAATTGATAAACCCCTATAGAACTTTATCAAAGAAAGAAGGGAAAGATCTCAAATTCATGCCATAAGGAATGAAAAAGAGGAAGTCACTACAGATCCAAAAGAAATACAAAAGATCATTAACACCTACTTTGAAAATCTGTATTCCCATACGATAGAAAATACAGAAGAAATGGACAAATTCCTAGAAAGGTACAAATTGCCAAAATTGAATCAGGAAGACGTAAAAATCCTGAATAACCCAATATCAATTAATGAGATTGAAAACATTATTAAAAACTTACCAACAAAGAAAACCCAGGCCCTGATGGATTCACAGCAGAATTCCATAAAACATTTAGAGAAGATCTAATGCCAACACTCCTCAAACTCTTCAATGAAATCAAAAAGGAAGCAACTCTCCCCAACACATTTCTGGAGGCAAGTATTATACTGACACCAAAACCAGAGAGAGACCCAACCAAGAAAGAGAGCTACAGGCCAATCTCTCTAATGAACATAGATGCAAAGATACTCAACAAAATACTGGCAAATAGATTACAGCGAATCATAAGGAAAATTATACACCACGACCAGATAGGATTCATTCCAGGAATGCAGGGATGGCTCAATATTCGCAAATCAATTAATGTAATGCACTATATTAATACAGTCAAAGACAAAAACCACATGATCATCTGAATAGATGCAGAGAAGGCTTTCGATAAAGTCCAACATACATTCATGTTAAAAACCTTAGAAAAAATAGGAATAGATGGCCTCTACCTCAATCTGATCAAAGCCATCTACAACAAACCAACAGCCAACATCATACTAAATGGACAAAAACTGAAAACTTTCACTTTAAAGTCAGGAACAAGACAAGGATGTCCATTGTCA
>PVLD010032412.1:0-14658 GCA_004027595.1 Dinomys branickii
TATCTTATCTATAATTTGGTATTTCCTTTAATGTTTTTGTGTTAACTAATGTGAAGATAACTATGTAATACAACATCCAGTTCTAATTCCCTACTATATTCTGTATAACTTTGTATTTTCTGTATTGTTTATGGCTTTTCTGGTTCATATGTCTCCATTCTTTTGTCTTTAAAATAAAATTTAAAAAAAAAGAAAAAAATTAAAGAAAAAAAATAAAAAAATAAAGTGCATAAATAGGGGCTGGGGATATAGCTCAGTGGAATAAGTGCTTGCCTAGCAAGCGCAGGATCCTGAGTTTGATCCCCAGTACCACAAAAAAAATAAATAAATAAAAAATAAATAAAGTGCATAAATAGACTCAACTATCATTACCTAGGAATTGGTTAAATGACAAAGATAACATTTATATTCCTTGGGAAATTTTCTTGAATTAATCAAATTACTATATGAAAATAAATAAAATCCCACTTTCATCTTACATCATAAGCCAAAATAAAGTTGCATTCAAGAACTAATGCTTTAAAGACACTACATATTTTAGATAGATAGATAGATAGATAGATAGATAGATGGTCTTCCTTAACATGAAACAGTCAAAAAAACTTAAGGAAATATTGATATATTAAGCTATACAAAAATAAAGGACTTTCATTCAGGGAAAAACAAAAGCAAATGACAAACTAGAAAATTTATAATACGCATGATAGGTAAAGAATTAATATAATAAAACATTTAGAATGCAGTGAGAAAGAGAACCCCATATTATAAAAATAGGAAAACTATACAAAGTCAGTTTCCAAACCAAGAAATATGGTCAATACATACATGAACAAATGTTCAACTTCATTATTAATCAAAACCACCAAATTAAAAGTTATAGATGTGTACATTTTCCCATAAAATTTAGCAAAGTCTATAGTTTAGAAGGGGAGTTTAGAAATTGACATTTATACACTGCTTAGAGTTAAAGTGTTATATACTTTCAGAAAGGCAACCAGCACTACATCTCAGAGGTCTTAAAATCTGGATACCCTTTAGCCAAGGCATTTTGCCTCTATAGATTACTTCACAAAATGTTATAAAATGTGAATATATATAAAACGTGTATAGACATATATTTCATAATGTTATATATAATAAACACAAATAATGCCTTGTAATAGAGCACTAAATGGGTTAGTTATGGTGAATCTACTCAGTGGACTGCAATGAGGCCATTGACACATTGAGTTAATCTCGTTATTAACCTGAAACAGTGTTCAAAATATATGAATAAGGAGGGAAAACTAGGTATGAAACAGTATGCGTTTTTTTATCACATTCTGATAAAAACAGAGCTATAGAAAAATAGAAATGTTTACACTGATTATCTTAAAGTGATTGGATAATTTATGATCTCCTTTTTTTCATTTGCTTTTCTATACTTTGCTACTTGGCCACATCAAGCCTGAATTGCTTTTGTAATAATTGCAAAGATGATGTGAGTACATCTGTGTGTCTTTTTTTAATGAGGCCACTGGGAGCTGGTGTTTAATTCTGAGAAGCAGAGTGACGTAACCTAAGTGAGGCTTAGGGAAATTTGTTCTGACTGCCGAGAGTTGGTTAGGTCAAAAGAGTACGAATTTGACAAGGGAGAGACGTACACCTGAATTCTGCTGTCACAACCACATGTCAGGTCTGTAGGGCCCCACCTGGAGACCGTGACATGGTTAAAGCGGGTGAGACCCAGTGGAAGGGAATCATCAGGAAGGAGTGATGTGAGGGTGGGGTGAGCCTTGGGCCAAAGGGCTGATGATGCCAGTGCAGCCACAAAAAAGTAAGAGAGCTCAGATTTCAAGACCGATGGTCCTCCCAAGGACACAGTCATACGGGGTGAACCCCAAAGACAAGGACACTCAAGGCAGAAGCTCTGCTTAGGATAGGGCCTCAGCTTCTCTAAGACGCTTCTTCCCATGCCAGTGCTTCTGTATGGTTACAAAAGGTTCTCTCTCTCTTCACTGATCTCATCTAATTCTCCAGGGTGATCTGGTGAGACAGGCACGACAGTCTTCGTTGCTCCAGTTGAGAAGATGCAGGTGAGATGACTGGGGCTACTTTAAACTGCTGCCCAGATCTCTGTAAAATGAT
The DNA here is from genome assembly GCA_004027595.1 of Dinomys branickii. Lineage (NCBI taxonomy): Eukaryota > Metazoa > Chordata > Mammalia > Rodentia > Dinomyidae > Dinomys > Dinomys branickii. The sequence continues at coordinate 2,128 of PVLD010032412.1, forward strand.
TGACTCAGAACTGGAATCCAGGCCTGTTTGTCTTCAAATCCAATATCCTTCCACCTACATCACTCTGTTTCACTATAAATACACATAGTAGATGGAATCAAACAAGAGGATAAATTTGCATTAAGAGGAAAATGAAAGAGGTATGGGCATGGCTGTATACACCTCCAATCTCAGCTACTCAGGAGGATCACAGGTTGGAGGACACCCTAGGTATATCAGCAAAACCTTGTCTCAAATACAAATTAAAAGGCCTGGGAATGTAGCTCAGCACAAGGAAAGAAGAAGAGGGGGAGGAAGACGGGGAGAGAAGGAGAGAATAAAAGGAGAAAGATGGAGAGAAAAGAGGAGGACAGAACAGGGGAGGGAGGAGGAAAGAAGAAGGAAGGGAAGAGGACAGAAGAGAAGAACAGAGAGGAGAAATGAGGGTAAAAGAAATAGAACCTTGGAGTTGCCAGGCTATCAAGATAAAGATGGAATGACCACACCTAAACTCCTCCCAGAGGGATAAGCAATAATAATCGATCATCTAAATAGACATCAGTCACCCGAGTGGGTGAGCAGGACCTCCTGATGCATCTCTTCCAAAGAAGTCCTTGTTTTTTCCATGTACACTTGCTGCATGACCTGCTCCCCATTGGATCAACATTAACTAAGTGGCTATACTTGTAAGCTTACTGGCTGATCATGGTTTGACCCACATTGTACCCACCTTGTGATTTTGCACTATAAAGCTTCCCCTGAAAGCAGCCCACCTTCCGGGTCCCCTTCTGTCTCTCTTAGACAGAAGCTTTCTTTCCTGCAATAAATATTTCCTGCTTTTAAAACACAATAATAGTAGTAATAGTAATTAATAATAATAAAGTTACCAGGGTAAAGGCAATATGAGTATACAATGAAAAAGAGCTGAGAAGATCCAAATAAGGTTTATAATCTAGCAAGAGCAGTGAGAACAGAAACTAGAATGAATTTATCCATTCAGTAAAATTACTGTTAACTGTCAAGTAAATCTATATTATATCATTGTAACCAAAACAAAAACAGGACTACAGAGTCTTAAAACAATAAATGTTTCTCTTACTTTCTAGTTTGGGGTACAAGTTCATCACAGGATACCAGAAAAGGTCTCTGCTGATCAAAGGTAGTCAGGAGCCCAGGCTGAGCAAAAAGCCAGTACATTTTACAACTTGTCAGTCATTGTTCCAAAAAGAAGCCAAAGCTCTAGAGACTCCAGAACTCACTACTAAATCCACGTCATCACTCCCACCCCTGGCCACTGACCAGAACCAGTCACATGTCCTACCCAGCCAGAGGGCCAGGAAGCTGGAGAGCCATGGAGGTGATGAGCACCCCCAGGGCCACCCCAGCTCGGAGTGCTTGTGTTTGATGGTGGGGGGCATGCCACATTTTCGTGCACTCAGGAAGAAGGGTCCTCCACTGTGGAAACTGACCGGTACATGAAGGCAGACAGGTGGAGTGTTTAAGGAACATAAGAAATCACTGCCCTGATTCTTAGTAACAACACAAATAGGAAATTACTTCTCTAGGCTAAACAGCAAGACTTTTTAAAAGGACCCTGGTTCTTCATCTTCTAGCACACAAGAAAGACTATTGGAAGAGGATAAAGGGTCACATCCCAAATTAATAACTGAGTTGTAAATAGCTAGTCAGTCCAAATCCGTCATTGATCATTTGATGGATCCACTAGGCATCCACTCAGTCCGTGGTCATTTTAAAGGTGTCCACTGGCCCTAATCCAACTGTAACTGATCTGGTTGTAATCCAACCCAGACTCAACTGTAAGCTCACAGCACCCTACTCCTCCACCCACTGGATAAATGGTGTTTCTTATGAATGCCGAGGAAACAAAATCTTTCCTTTATGCCCCAGGTGAAACTATTTGCTCTTCGTGGTAACTTACTTGATATTATTCTTTGCTTGGGTTGGGAACAAGCTGTCAGAAGGAATTTGACTCTAGTTCAGAAAATTGGGGTTGAAATAATAACTTTGTTTGAGCATTTACTATGCACACTGATGATGATGGTAATTTCAAATTGCAAAGTTGCTACAACAAGGCAACATGTGAAAAAGTCTGGCATTTAAAAGTAGGCATTCAATAAATACTTTTTTCTTGCTATATTATATATAACATCTCAGGTTTTCAAATATCTGCCACAGGCAAGAATCAGGATGTGTGAGGCATGCTTATGACCTCGGATTTCATTTTACAAGCCTCCTAGCTGGACCTTGTGTAGTAACTTCAGTAGAGAAGGTGTTAAAAATTTTTTCTCACATAATTTCTTTTGCATATTGTACTTCCTTCAAAAGCCAAATTGCTAGTTATAAAGCAAGCCCTCTCCAGGCTTGCTTCATATCATATGACAATTAGACAGCCTGAACATAAAGTTCAAACATATTTCAGTGAGTCAAGAGTCTGAGGGGTTTGGCAGCTGATTACCCAGAAACACTAGGAAGACTGACGGCCTGCTAGTGAAGTACAGCTCATTGTTGGAGCCAGGTTAGGAACAAAAGCCCTTGCAGTGAGGACCTAATATATCAGTGCAAAAGATAGCAAATATGTTATTAATGAAAAGATAAATCACTCTCAGGCAAGCCATGACTTCATTTGCTCTTGGGAGTGCTTAGCATAGCATTTTTTTTTCTACAAACAGTACCCTTCACGCTGCTCATAAGCATCTCCCAGAGGAGAGGTCGGTGCATTCCTCCACAAGCCCTGAGTGCCGCTCTGGGGGCAGAGAGGCAAATACCCAGACTCCTGAAGTTCAGGGCCCTTACTATGGCAGAGGAGTCTGTCCATCTCATGCAGAAGGCAGTCTTCTCTTGGACCTTCAACACCTTCTAATTTTAACAAGAACTAACCAAGTACAGATGAGCACACACTCTACTATTCATGGACTTCCTGAGAAATCAGCTCAGGGACTGGGGCACAAACTACAGCAGGAATGAGTGAGGAGAGGGAAGTAAGAGATCAGAAGAAAGGCAGCTGGGAAGATCTAGCTGAGGACAAATGAGTCACAGTGAAATGCTCCCAGGGATCTGGTCATGAGGGCAACGGCGTAAGATGGCGAAGGAGCAAGCGAGGAACGTGAGGTATGGAGAAGATCGCCCTCTATTCCAGACTTGGCTGTGTTACTTTGGGAAAAACCACTGGATGTCTCTGAGCCTCTGCTCCCTCATATGTAAAACAGGGATAATGAACACCCATCAGAGGGTGGGGATGAAGGTGAAATGAGAGAGCATATGTGAAGCCTTTCATAACTATCAGCCATTGGGATTATTAGAAGGGTTCCAGCTCATTCTTTCGCTATTCATTCAACGAGCGCTTGTGAGTCAAATCTGGTACTAGGTTGACAATACTAATGATAAACAAACCAAAGATGACCAGACAAAAGCCATGCTATCAAGTTGCTCTAAATCTACAGGGAGAGACAGACAAAGAAACACTGAGAGACTGTTACAATGAGACAATCTATGAGCTTTTTTCTTTTAGGAACCAGAGTGACTATTCTAAACTGTGGGTGTCGTCAGCCACAGATAACATATAAATAAACATGGCTGCGTTCTAGGTCAGAAAGGGGGTGGGCTCTGGAATCCACGTCTGGAATGTGGAGCTCATCCTAGGAAGGGAGATGGCAAAATAACTGACCTTCCACACACGTCCTCTCCCCCGCTCCTGTGTACGGTATCTATCCAAAGTCTGTTCCTGAGCAATGGGTTATGGGAAGTTTCCCTGGCCCTTTGAAACTCCAGCCTGAGTATTCTTGATGCACATTAGCATATTAAAGGCTTCCTGAATTCTCAGGAAGAAATCCTTTCAATTTTATTAAATTTTTCACACTGAATAAAGAAATATGTGTTTCACAAGAACACCTAGCACAATACAACTCAGTGTTCTGTGGTGTATACACTTTGAGGAACACTAGCATATAAATTTAAAACAAACCCCTCAAAAGCACATTGATCTAGCCTGATTGTCAACTGTCCCCATGTCTTCAGGACTCTACTAACACCAAACCACTTGTGGCTGCCCAAACACATCACACTATTTCATACCTCCTGTTATCCAGACATTCCATTCCTTGTGCCTGGAACGTTACCTTCCTTGTCCGCTTGCTGAAGTCTTGATCTTTAAATCTAGCTTGAGACTGTCCTTCTTTGTGAAATCCCATACACCACCACTCCCTGAATCCATGGTCCCCACACAACACTCAATTGTGCACAAATACATACATACATCCCTCCTCTGTATTATTTCACACTGTTATAGCTTGTGTCTAGATGACCCCCCGCAAAGCCTCAGATAGTCATAGATGAAGTTTTTTCAGGGGTGGCTGGATATAGAGTAAGACACCATGCTTGACTCATGGTGCAGTGCTAGGACCAAGGGCACTAGGATTAAGGGTGAGAGTGCTGCCCTCCCGAAGTACTCTGGGTAAGATACAAGGGAAAGAAAGAGCTGTGCTCATCCCTTGTTGCCTTGCTCCTTTCTCCCTATCATGAGCTGTTTCTCTTCTACCAAGCCACCCTGCCTTGGAGCCAGCTGATTATAGACTGAAACCTCTACAAACTGTGAGCTAACTAACTCTTAACTTTGGGTGTCAGGTATTTTGTCTCAGCAATGAGAAAAGTAACTAAAACATACCTTCTGCTTAATGCTATTATTACCTTTATCATATTTTTGTGTCCTCTACTTAGGACTTTTCCAGTATGTGCCCAGTACTAGATATACAAATGATGTCTAAATGGATGAATTCATTCATTAATGTTTTAGCTTTGTCTGTGAGAGGAGCATACTGAAGTCTACCTTCTCCTGAAGCCCAAGCTAATCTCTCTCATTCTCCTGTGGGAAGGCAAAAGATGTTTCATTGGGGAAAATCCAAAGTAACATAAGAGGGCATTTCTAGTCTTTTGATCCCACGTTGAAACACAGGCTTCATTAACCTGATTTAAGGCATGGCACATGCAGTTGCAACACTGTGGTGAACCAGCCTCCGTTGCTGTCCTTGTGATCATTCAGCTACATGAGAGATCACCACCGAAAGGATGTCGGATGTGTCATCACCCTCCTGCCAAGGTTAACTGAGTGGAGGAAGTACAGCTCATGATTACCTAGGCTAGTGATTCTCAAGCAGGAACATGCACACAAGCCACCTAGAGGGCTTGTTAAAACATGATGGCTGAGCCCCACCCTGGTGGCTGATTCAGTAGGTCTGAGGTGGGGCCTGAGAATTTGCATTTCTAATAATTCCCAAGGGCTGCTGATGCCACTGGTCCACGGACCACACTTTGAGGACCACCAATCTGTGGTTTCCTCAGTGTTTGCTGATATTTACATTCCTCTGTACCAAGAATATAAACTTTCTAGCTCCCTCTTCTTGCTCTCTGGGAGATGCTAAAGATGACGAGCTCTAAACGTCAATTCCAAAGATCATTCTATTTTCCAGTGGTGACACCTGTCAAGTAACAACCTCAGAATGCCTTAGTTCTTTCCACCAAAACTAGCAAATGTCACTGTCTACTCTTAGTGGTCTGCTGTGTGACTATGGTGGGAAAAATGGCTTAAAGGGGTCTTTATATCTTGAAATGCACTAAAAGCATGAGAAATTTGACTTTAACAATCGGTGGGCTTTCCTTAGCATATATTGGAAAACTGCTATTTGGGAAATATTTTATTGTTTTACTAATAGTATTTATCAGGAAAAATATGCAAAATACAAGTTTTTCTTTTATCCTCAGTCAAACTTATTGTATCTGATCTTGCATAGTGGATATTACACACATTCCTTGAGGCTGTTTTTGTTGAAATACCATACAGCTTAATACATGATAAGTTAGTTATGAATTATTGAGCCAAAAGAGAAAGACTTTGCATATCCAAAGCTTAAGAAGATGGGTTTCTTCCATAGAATTTACAGTGTAACGTTTATTCACATGATGGAAAAATTGGATATTTATTCTTTCTCCTTAGCCTAGTTACTACATTTTTAAATTAAATGTTTTTGTTTTTGAGATAATTGTGGATGTTCACGCAGTTGTTAGGAATAATGCAAAGATCTCATGCACCCTTTACCCAATTTCCCCAGTGGTGAAACTTTGCAAAATGATAGGGAATATAACAACCATGACATTGACCTCAGCTTTATGTGTATGTGTGTGTGTATGTGGTTCCATGCACTTTTATGCACTTTTGCGCATTTGTTCATGTATCAAGACACACAACAATTTCATCAGATAGAAATGGAAAACAGACCAATTTGATTGGAGCAATTAGTACATCTAGAGTAGAAATCAGCAAATTTGTTCTGTAAAAGGCCAGGGCGAATATGTTAGGCTTTGTGGGTTATACATAAGCAGCCAAAAATATTAAAATCTGGTACAGAAAATATTTCATAGGCAATTTATAAATAAATTGTCATGTCTGTGTTCTAATAAAATTATATTTACAAAACTTGGTCTAGGACATGGTTCTAAATCCCTGATTTAGAAGAGCAAGGAAAGATAAAGTTGAAAAAGGAATTAGATTACAGAGTGCCTTGAATGTCCAATCACAGAGTTTATACTCTGCTGATAACCATTCAGAAGTCACTTGGAGATTTTTTGAGCAAGTATTTGGTGTAAAGAGGAACACAGTTAAAATAAAATAATTGGAAGATTAATAAGTAAGTAATCAATAAAATGAAGTCATAGTATAAGCAAGAAAAAATGGAAGAGCTGAGCTGATTCAAACAAATACTATGACTATCCAAGCCAAAGATAAAGAGCCTGGAATGGGCTGCAATACATGGACCTAAGAGGAAAGATGGAAATATAGTAACTTTTTAAAGGGTGCCGGGGCCTCGGATATAGCACAGCAGCACAGCGCCTTGCTTGGAAAGTGGAAGGTCATGAGTTTGATTCCTGGTACCAAACAAAACTAAAATAAATAAAGGGGCACTGATAGGATTTAGAAACTGACTGAAGACAGAAAGCAAAACTAATCCTGAGTTTTAAGTGCAAGCCTAGAGATGAAACCAACCTGAGCTTGAATCATTTCTGTATCATTTACTTGTGCACATTATGAAATCTTAGCTTTGATTTCTTCATCTGTAAACAGAGTAATAACAGAGTCCTCCTCATAGTGCAATTAAGCACTATTCTGAATAAATAGTAGAAAGCCCTTGACACGATGAGTATAAAGCAACTATTCATTAAACAATAGTGATCATGACATTGATTATGCCCAAAGATTCCTCCCAATTCCCCACTCTTATTCTGATAACAATTTTGTAACCTTATTTTCCACTTTAGGTGTCATAACCATTACATGACTCCATTATGTGAATGTGCCGTCGTTTGCTGAACTAATCTCCTATTGTTGAACATATTTTGACCACAAGTATTTCCCTACTTTAAATCACTCAGGGTGTTATTGATTTCATTTGACAGAAAAAAAAAAAACAACTAAAAAAAATTTTTTTTTATTTCCTGGGAAAGAAATCAGGCTCTTTCCAAATCTTATCAATTGTCTCCTACGGATTCTCACTGTCATACCACAGTGCTGTTGACTTTGAAATACCACCTTCATCTTTTCCAACCTTGCAATGACCCCAAGTTATGTTGCAGGTGACAAATTATGGGATTATTTGTCAGAGAGGCAGAAAGAACTAGAAAAACTGTGTTTTCTTCTCTTTCTAGATTCAAATGAGCCACTTTCAGCTAACTGTGCCTTGTTGAAGGTAGAAATCTCTTTTTTTTTTGTCTAAATAGTACCTAGCAATCTCAAAATAGTTTATAAGATACATCTGAATTTGAATGCCACCAATGGCATATATTAAGTTATTATGCAAAATTGATGTGGCTTTTCAAGTTCCTACTCCACTTCATTCATAGATCAGCTTATGCACAGGCCACTGTCACATTACTTTAATTACTATATCACAATAGTTGGTTTTACTTTCAGTCATGGAATTCTCTACACATTTCTTTTTGAGAAGAATCTTGGCTGCTTTTTTTTTTTTCTTCAAATGATCTTTGCCTTTGCTTTTGTAAAGCTTCTCCCAAAATTCAATTAGGATTTGGACTAGACTGAAAATGAATGCAGACATTTATTATGGAAAGAACTGAAATTTTTATAATATTGAGTCTTCCCACCCCGAAATATCTTTGTCATCCAAATTACCATGTTTGCTCCAGGACTTTCTGAGGTTTTACAAGTTTCTTCATATGGGAAAAATCACATACATTCCTCAGTTTCAGGGCTTTGGTCTTACACTTTTATCATTATTATCGTTGCTATTCTAAGTGCAGTTTTCTATGAGTCTCTAGTTGTTTACATTTTATAGGACCATCTGACCTATTTCATTTATTAGGACTCAATTTTTATTAAGATTTGATTTTTGTTGCTGCAGGCAGGCAATTTTACCCTCTGCAATTAGTACTTCCAATACCATGCCTGTTTGTCCTCACCTTACTGTGTTGACTAAAACTGTATTTCTAGGAACATATAATACATCATCTGAATTCTGCTGCTGAGTTACAAGGGAAGGCTTCAGATGTTAGGTGGAGCCAATATGAAACTGCTACTTTTCCGGGCCAAAGGATGTCAAGCACCAGAGGCCAGTTAGAGGGAAAGTCAGTGAGTTGGCCCTGGGAAAAGGTGGCAAGGTACAGGCAGGGCAGGACGGGGACAGGGCTCATTTGACTTCTCAGGACATCCTAGCCTGACGATCACAGTCCTCAGCCCCACCCTTGGCTCTGCATAAAGTTCTCCCTGCACTCCCTGCCCTTCCCTGAGTATGTCTGGGCATGTTGAAACCCTGACGTGAGCTACCGGAAACGTAACCTGCTACACGCAAGAATGATGCAACCAGAGACAGGAAACACTTGAGCATCACAGAGTAGAATCATGTACAATTACTTACAGCATTGTTGGTCTCCAGACCAATGACTACTCATCACCAGAGTAAAAATAATCAAAACAAGGACTCCAGTTTTCCCAAACCCATGTTTAGTGACAGTTGCGTTATATAGAAGGCTAACTGATCCAACCACGGACTATAAGCAGAGTTGCCAGGATCCGATTGAGTCAGTGATAGAGAAGAATAACCCGTGAGTGGACAAAGCATATTTCTCAGGATGGCTTACAGTTCAAGTCAAAATGGAAAGAGAATCTCTCAGTTCAGCTTGAAGTCGTTGCTGTATCCAGGCCTCTTTCTTTCCTCTCCAACCAGTTTTTAGGGAGGGATGCATTCACAAGCATTTTTAAAAAGTGATAAATTTGCTTACAACTCAAAATATACATAACTCTAGGTCTGTTGGTAGATTAGAAAATTAATGATCACTATGAAATATTAGCATTTGGAGTGGATCTGGTCATTTTCTTTTATATCATCAGGTAACACAGAATCCAGGCTTATCTCTCTGACACAGTGTGGTGCAAATGTGAAACACAATTTTCCATCTCTTTTTCTATTTCCCCTTCCCTCTAGCTGAAAAGTAAGACCCACATTCCAGGTGCATCACTGCCATCCACTGCCTGTAAAGCCAAGTCACAGTTTCACTGGTTTTGGGTTTCCTGTTTCTACAGGGTGATTGAGCAAGATCACAGTGGCCATGGGACACAGCATATGTTCAAGTTCTTTGTTCCTGGCCCTGCCTGTTCCCTTTCCATCTCCCAGACAGGTCTCAGAATCAAAGAGTGGTCTAAACAAGACACAAATCACCACACAGGGAAACAACTTCAGTTTTCCCTTGGCCGTGATTCATCATTGAGGCAAAGGTCTAAGACTAATTTACTCTAGTACCAACATCTTACTCCAAATTTGCATGCAGGATCTAGTAAGTTGCTGAGCAGGTACTGCCTTGATCACTTTGTAGTCAGGGGTGTACCTCTGCACCAGTCAGCTCTGATCAAGGGTGTGTCATCTGGAGCCCATGTGGCTGAACAGTCCAACCACAGAGGTCATTCCAAGAGAATGATGGTACAGTAGGCTTCTAAGGACACCATATTTTGCCTTGAATTCACACATCTGAACCTTTGTTCATTTATCTCACTGTTTCTTTTTTCCTGAATTTGGTAGTATCATATGGAGAATTATAATCAGTTGTCTGTTCTTCATCAGTTATGCCATTTTCTGGTGATAAAACTAGGAACAATATTCTAGCCTCTCTGAGTTCCCAGTTTTCTTCACCTATGATATGAACCTGTTTCATGTGATTGTCATGAGGATTTTAGAAAAATAAAACAAATCACGCATGTAAACCACTTAGCATGAAGCCTGGTATCTAATCAATGCAAAATTAATATTAGTTGCTATCACCACCATCAATTTTGTCAGTTTTGTCGGAGTTGCATGATCATGCTCTTCTGATTCCAGCTTTTTAAGAGATGTCATCATGGGTGATGAAACTGGGTCTATAATTATGATACTGAGACAAAAGATCAGAGTTCTCAGTGCAAATCACAAGTTCTCCTCGTGTGAAAAACGTACGTCAGTCAAGATCCAACATCAAGATGATATTAATTGTGTTTCTTACCTTGATGGACTTACACAAGGTGGGTTTGGACCTAGGAACACTATGGTGAACTCCGAACATGTAAGGGGCTTCTTAGGGTATTTAAGAAACAGTGTGCATAAAAAATGGATTGAGAAAGGGGCAAATGGGCTGTGCAAGGCATGTCTGTGTATGTTGAAGAGACATGCAACACTGCCACAAGTCGGATTTTGTGCTGGGCGGGTGAGCTGTTTGCATGCCATGACCGGATTTCTGAGTCGGGGAGGAGCTCGGCCCATGGAGGAACATCTGGGCGGCCCCTTTGCCTGCACAGACCCCTGGGCCGGGGAGCTGTTTACACACCCCGGCCAGGTCTCTGGGTAGGGAGTAGCTCGGCCCACAAAGCAGCATCTGAGCAGCCTTTTGAGCAGAACTCTTAGCAGAAAGCTTAAGGGACATTCCCCCGAAGAGAAGGAGCCATTGGAGCAGCCTTTGCAATGGACCTTTGCCTGGTGACCTGCCTGGGTAATTTATAGCTCAATATTTTGAATCTGATATCCAAAAATGGGAAGACAGAAGAACAAAACGCAGTCTCAGAACTCAGCCCCACCCAGAACAAGTCCTGGTTGCGAGGATATAGGGGAACTAGGAAGCCACATACCTGCAAGTTCTGAAATGATTGCATTCTAAATAAAGAAACATCTCCATCAGGCCATAGAAGAGATTAAAGCAGAAATAAGCCACATACCTGCAATTTATGAAACGATTACATCCAAAGTAACGAAACAACTCCATCAGGTCATAGAACAGATTAGAGCAGAAATTAGTCACATACCTGCAATTTCGGAAACGATCACATCCAAAGTAAAGAAACAACTCCATCAGGCCACAAAAGAGATTAAAGTAGAAATAATCTCTCAGACAAAAAATGAACTAAAAACTATAATGGAAGAAATGTTCCACACAAATAGAGAAGAAATAGATAAAAGAATAGAAGAAAATAGGAAACAAATGGAAACGTTACAAGAGCAATTTAGGAAAGAATTACCACAAATGAAACAGGTCCAAAAAGATTGCCAGGAATTGAAAACTTCCATTGAAAGCTTGCAAAACCACTTAAATGAAGCCAAAGATAGAATTTCAGATCCTGAAGACAGCATGGCAGCTAATGAGCGTGAAAGGAAGGATCTCATAAAGTCATCAAGGATCCAAGAAAAATCAATCCAACAGCTGCAAGATTAGGCAAAAAGAAACAATATTTGAGTTATAGGAGTCAGTGAAACAGCAGGAGACAACACAAATGATATAAAAAGAATATTTGCTGAAATAATAGCAGAAAATTTCCCAAACATGGTAAAAGATACTGAAGTACAGTTAATCGAGGCACATAGAAACCCAACGACCCATAACCCAAAGAAAACCACACATAGACACATAATAGTCAAGATCCCAGACATAAAGTAAAAGAACATAATATTAAAAGCTGCTAGAGAAAAGAAACAGATCACCTATAAAGGAAAGCCCATCAGAATCACAGCACACTTCTCAACGGAAACCATGAAATCAAGAAGAGCTTGGAGCGAGGTATTACAAATTCTGAGACAAAACAGCTTCCAACCCAGACTTATGTATCCTGCAAAACTATCCTTCAAATTCAATGGAGAAATAAAATATTTCCACGACAAAGAACAACTGAAGAACTTCATGAGTGCCAAACCAGCATTGCAAAAAGCACTAAAAGATATTCTAGGCAGAGAAAAAAGTGACCACAATCTCAAGACCAACAATAGAAAGAAACCCTCAAACAGAACAAGTAAGTAAACAGATAGCAAAAGTAAGAAAACAACAAGTAAATAACATGACTAGAATAAGCCAACATATAACCATTATAACCATTAATGTAAATGGCCTCAATTCACCAGTCAAAAGGAAAAGATTGGCAGAGTGGATTAAGGAACACAATCCAACGATATGCTGTATACAGGAAACACATTTTACTCAAAAGGAAATCCACAGGCTGAAAGTTAAAGGATGGAAAAC